>JZKD02S0867633.1:146485-158202 GCA_000966675.3 Picea glauca
TCTTTCTCTCACAATCTCCTCTCTCAGAATACAATATTCACCATCATCCATAGCCGCAATACATTTCCCTCATAAAAGAGGGTTGCCTTCTAGGGAAAAAAAACCCTAACATAATTTCTAGCATTAGATCTGTGACCTTATAATGAACGGTCCAGATTTACAATGAAATTACAATATACTTTTACAAGGCAATTTTTGCTTCGGGGGCCCACTTGCCCCCAGACCCCCCAACTAGGGGGATAGCCCCCCCGTACCCCATAGAGGGGGTACCCCCCCTCTGCACTCCCCCACGTGGAAGAGTGTACATACTTCTGGGGTGTAAATACTTCATGGGGTATAAACACGGATGAAAGCAAGGACCTCTAAATCAGGAAGATAATCAGGCTCCACAACCAACACTGGGAGCACCAGGAATTCTGGGAATTCTGGATGATATGTATGAGATAGTCCCATGTGGATTCCACTTGTCCCTTGAATAACAACACCCAAAGAGATTTGGGAGGCAATAACATGCAAACCAGAACTTATATTTCAGTACAGTTGGGACCGTTAGAAAGATTGTGGTGAGCAAAAGCCAATGGATATCCCATAATTAGGATTTGAGATAGTTAAGGAAAAGAAAATTATGATGCCCCACCCCTTAAAAGAGTATTTATGGGTTGGGTGTGTTACAAATTGGTATCGGAGCATGGAAACAACACTTGACCTCATTGGGCTCGTGCACGAGTCGCATAAAAATACTATTAGAGAACTTTAAGGGGTAACACCCTACTTTACCCCCTTCTATAAGAAACATGTTTGAACCTCTATAGAAGAGAGAAATGAAACCTTCTACTATTGATAGATGTTTTGGAAATCTGCATTGTATGTTGCTAAAGTTTTCAAATAAAGAAGTTGACTTCAATTTGCAATGATATGCACTGTTCATGAATTAGTAGATTATTAACAAACAAAAAAAAGTTTATCATCACTCAAGCAATCAATGAACAACAGGAAAATTACAATGTAAGGGATGGTCACACACCATGAATTGGGGAAAACTCTCACAATAGAGAGGAAGAATTTGATGAAAGGAGGGTGGTGGAAAACCCTCCATAGTTGGCCGAAACTGTAAGAATCCTGATGGAAGAATTACAGATTTGTAAGACTGATAAAGGAACAAGAAAAACATACTGAAATTAATGCAATCTTACTACAAAGTCTATTAGATATACAAACGAAATTTCAACATGGTCCAACTTCTAGCCATGTGGAAAAACATCATACTAAGAAAACTCCAAGTCCACATGAGATGCAAAAGAATGGTCTTGAAAGTGACCACACCAGGAGGAGCATCTCAAGGGGGGCCCAACATGGAGCCAAGAGACACTCACCGAAAGTTTCATCTAAGGACACTGATAACTCCAAGGAATCTTCTAGTGGAAAAAATAGTTCCTATTTTCATACGAGAAGAAAGAAGAGGAAGCATTCCAAGATTCATAACCCTGAAGAGTTGAAGAAATCCAAACCAACCACCTTTGATGGAAAGATTAAGAAGGGGAAAGAAGTAGAAGTTTGGATACTCATCTTGAAGAAGTACGTCATAGTCCATGACTACTCTGAAAACTTAAAGGCTCATATAGCCATTTTAACCCTGAATGGGAAAGCTTCCATTTGATAGGAGGACCTTAGGAATGTGAAAGGAATCCATGAGAAGGAATTTTCATGGAAACAATTTGGGAAATACTTCAAGAAGAAGTGTATTTCATAAAAGTAATTTGATGGGAAGACCAAGGAGTTTTATGAACTTAAGCTGGAACAACTCACCATAGATGAATATACCACCAAATTTCTTGATTTTATGAGGTACATGCCCTACATAAAGGATGAAAAAGTAAATATGAAATGATTTATTAGTGGATTACCTCAGTCCTACCGAGACAAAATTGATTTTGATGAGCCACATACTTTAGAAGATACTATTTGAAAGGCAAGGTATTGCTATGATTAATTCAAGAATAAGACATAACCCCATGAAGACTAGAAGAAGAAAAATAATTCGATATTCAAGAAGAAGGGTTTTAAATCCTCAAGATTTAATAACCATGGGAAAATCTCTAGGATGAGCCTTCCTAATAGAAGTGTGTATTAGAAAAACTTTCCATCCTAGAGTTGAAATAAACCATCCAGATCAGTCCCAAGTAAGGCTGATAACACAAAGAGAGAACCCTTGAAATGTTGGGGTTGTGGAGAAGAACATCTTTTGAGGGACTGTCCACATAGGAAACATAATGATAGGAGGGTATAGAAAGTCCAAGAAGCTAGCACAGTCAATGATGTGGCTAAGAGAATGCCCCAAATTTATGCAGCCTTGGATAATAGACAAGCTTACCACCAAGCTTCAGTGGTGGACATGGAAGGTATCATTTCCAACCATCCTGTTCTAATTTGAGTTATGTCACCACTCAAACTATTGAGAAATGTAAATTGTAGCAAGTTGAACATGCTAAATATTGGTTGGTGCAACTAGCCACTGGAACCAAAAGGAAGGTAACATATTCCACACCCGCATGCCAATTCATTATGAATGGATTACCCACCCGAGCAACCTTAAAGATGCTTCCTTTAGGATATTATGACTTATTTATTGGCATGTATTGGTTGGATGCCCATAAAACCAAGTTGGATTGTTATAATAAAACTTTGGACTGTGAAGATGGAGAAGGGAGAAGGATATCCCTACAAGGGATTCAAAATCCTTTCTGAGTGAGACAAATATCATCCCTCCAAGTGAAGAAGTATTGCAGAAAGGGATGTCCCTTCTATGCATTACAAGTTCTAAAGACTGTTGAGAAAAACAAACCCAACCCAGAGGACCATCCCATATTAAGAGAGTATAAATATGTCCCCAAAGAGGTGTCAGGTCTACCTCCAAGAAGGGATATTGACTTTTCAATAGAACTTGTACCATGAGTGGTGCCAATGTATAGAACACCCTATAGAATGAGTACACCAGATCTGGTTGAGCTAAAGATATAGCTAAAGGAGATGTGGGACAAAGGATAAATCTGACCTAGTGTTTCTCCATGGGGAGCACCAACCTTGTTTGTGAAAAATAAGGATGGTACACTCAGATTGTGCATATATTATAGACACCTCAATAAGATGACCATCAAGAGTAAGTATACCTTACCAAGGATCGATGATTTGTTTGACCAATTGATGGGTGCTACAATTTTCTCTAAGATTGACTTGAGGTCTGGATACCATCAGTTGTAAATTAAGGATGAAGACATCCACAAAAAAACACTTAGGACAAGATATGGTCACTATGAATTTGTGATGGTGCCATTTAGGCTTACCAATCCACCAACCACTTTTATGTGCTGAGTGAATAATGTACTCAAAATGTTCTTGGACAAGTTTGTGTTGGTTTTCATTGATGATATCCTAATCTATTCCAAGAATAGGGAATAGCATGAAGAACATATCAAGTTATTACTTCAAATTCTAAGAGAACAACATCTCTATGCTAAGTTTAATAAGTGTGAATTTTTCCAGAACCAAGTGCATTAATTAGGCCATGTTATTTCTAAGGAAGGAGTGGCAGTTGATTCTAAAAAGATCAAATCCATTATGGATTGGCCCGCCCCAAAAGATATATCTGATTTTAGATCCTTTGTGGGCCTAGAAGGGTTCTATAGAAGGTTCATAAAGGGATTCTCCAAGATTTGTTGCCCAATCACCTCCCTTCATAAAATGGGGTTAAATTCATTTGTACATATGATTGTGAAGAAAGATTTCAAGATCTGAAATACCTTCTAACCAATGCGCCTGTGCTGAAGATTGTAGACCCAAACAAGGAATTCCTTGTGTGTAAAGATTCCTGCAAGGAAAGGCTCATAGGAGTCCTTTTGAAATAAGGACATGTGATTTTCTACGAATCTATAAAATTGAATGAGGATGAAGTCAATTATGTAACCCAATATGTGGAATTGGCTACCATAGTGCATGATTTAAAAATGTGGACACATTACCTCCAAGGTAGAAGATTTGCTCGTATGACAGACCATAGTGGGTTGAGATACTTTTTGACCAACCAAAACTCAATATTAGACAAGCTAGGTGGATGACTCTCCTTAGTGAGTTTGATTTTGAAATCAAACATATCAAAGCAAAGGGGAATAGGGTGGTTTATTCCCTTAGTATAAGTATGAAAGTGATTCACTTGGCAACTGTAAGCACCAATGAATCAACCATCAAAGAGAGAGCCAAAATTACACAAGAAATAGATGCATTTTACAAGACCATGACATCATACCTGAAGTAAGAGCCCACAGGGTTGAAGTATGAAGGCTATCATATGTTTAACGATATCCTAATAACTTACAAAGGTATATTGTATATTCTGAATTGTGACGACTTGAAGAGGTTCATAATGGATGAACTACACAAAATACCATATACTGGTCATCGTGGTTATCAGAAAATGATTAGGGCCACCAGGAAACTATTTTATTGGCTCGAACTAAAAAATGACATAGCTGATTACATAGGTAAGTGTCTAGAATGTCAGCAAGTTAAGGTAGAGCACCAACACCCAACAAGGTTGTTTCAACCCCTTCCAATTCCCAAATGGAAATGGGAAACCATCTCCATGGATTTCATCACAGAATTACGAAAATCAACGAAACAAAACGACGCCATCATGGTAGTTGTGGACAAACTAAGAAAGTTTTATCACTTAATTCTCGTCAATTCAACTTCCAAGGAAATAAATATTTCTAGTATTTTCATGACAGAGATATTTATACTGCATGGCATGCCTAAGGAAATTATATCCAACAAAGATACAAAATTTACTTCAAACTTTTGGAAATCTCAGTTTGTTGGTTTTGAAACAAAATTTCTCTTTAGTACAACCTATCACCCTCAAATTCATGGGAATATAGATAGGGAAAACCAAGTGTTAGAAGACATGTTGAGGATGCGTGTAATGCATCAACCCAAGAAGTGGGAAGACTACCTGCCACTGGTATAATTTTCCTACAACAATGGCTATTAAGAGTCACTAAAAATGATCCCTTTTGAAGCCCTCTATGGAAGAAAATGCAACATTCCAACCAGCTAGAAAAACCCAGTAGACAGAGTTACAATCAGGCCGGATATGCTAAAAGAAATGGAGCAACAAGTAATTCATATCAGACAAAATTTCAAAATAGCCCAGGATAGACAAAAGAGCTATGCAGACAGGAAGATGATTCCTAGAGAGTTCAAAGAAGGGTATCATGTGTATCTCTTAGTTAGACCCATGAAAATATCTTCGAGGATGGGAGCTTGTGCCAAGATGGCACCTCGGTATTGTGGACCTTTTGAAATTTTGAATATAGTGGGACTTGTAGCCTATAGGCTAGCACTTCCTCCAATAGTGAAGGAACATAATGTTTTTCATGTTTTGTTTTTAAATAAATATGTACATGACTCTAATAATATTATTGAATGGTCTTTGATTCAGGTGGAACAAGAGGGAGAATTCATGTTAGAACCTCAATGCATAATAGACAGTAAGGAAACCCCACTCAAGAAAAGAACCATTTCACAGGTCAAGGTGCAGTGGAAACACTTTGGCCTAGATGAGGCTACATGGGAAATGGAGGATACCATGAACCATGCATATCCATTTTGTTTTACTTTTGTACGTATAGAACACATACATTGATAGAACATCGAGGACGATGTTCCTTTAAGGGGGAGGGGATTGTAATACCCTTGTTTCCCCCATTTTGTAAATATAACTATGACTGGCCAAGAGACCGTGGCGGAGTAGATATGTGTGAATGTTTGATTTGATGAGCCTTTGTATAAAAGGGTCAATGTATGCATTTTTCAGTTATTAATAGAAAATGGATATGTGTTGCATAATTGTTGAAAGGGGGGTTTTCAAGGATAGACCATGCATTCTATGAGATATGTGGTGAGGGAAACCAAGAATGGTTGAGATGACCCTCACCAAAATAGTACCGTACTGGATGTAATTGCTCAATAGTCCTCTGAACCAACAATGAATTACCAGTCAAGATGGTAGTTGGAAGGCCCTCCTCAAGAGTTAATGAGGAGATTGGGTAGGGTACACATATATAAGGCTTCCATACATGACCATGAGTTGGGGATTCAGAGCCATGCAACCTTGTTAAGGAAGAGAAGAAAGGAAGTAATTCGAGGGATAGAGGGAGATCTGTGAAAAAAAAAGAAAAGTGGAGAAAACGATCTCCAAAAGAAAAGAGAGCACTTTTCAACTCTGGAGTTGAGAGGAAAACTAAGAAGCAAGTTCGTTCTGGGAGAAAGAAGACATGGGAATGGTTTTCACTACAAGCTGACGAACGAGGCTGACTAGTGATTGTGGAAGTACTCATGAAGACCTCCTTGCTTGGTATCGAGAAAAATCAATTGCCAAGATATTGTGGGAGGAGGAGAGTAACATCCATCTTTGACTATCATTGATCAAGGAGAAAGAGCCTCTCTCTCAGAGTGGCATGGTCTACCTTGGGGGTGGCCAATGGTAAATCCATTAGTAGTGGCTATGCCTATGGTTGGGTGGAAAAAGACACCCCTTTTAGCAATTTCTTCACAGTTTCTCATTTCTAATAAGTATTTCATACTCTGGGTAATAAAATGGATGTGATCATTTCATGTTTGTGCTTATGGTTAATTTTTACATTGTTTGAACAATTATTAGAAATGCTCATTTGCTTCTATAAAATGTTATATTTACATGGTCTTTTGTTTTCCTCAGTTTAATAGTTAGAGAGCTATGAGATGTGAGTGTGTAAGTAAGTCTAAGTATAGGTGACGATTTGTGCATTGGCTGGAGATTTTCCAAGGGGATTATTTCCCAAGATGGACTTTGTAGTGAAAATTCAGGATGGATTTAACCAGGGCATTTCGGTGCTTTCGACCTATTTAATTCCTTCGTGGAAATACTAAGATTGAATTCGATGGAAGTAGGACGCCTTTACCAGACCGTCCACCTGCATGACCAAGGGCTCATGCCCCATTCTTAATCCAATATCGACTGAAAGCTAAGTGTATCCCACAGAATTCGATAAGGTTCCATATGAACCAAAGTTGGAAACCCCTCGATAAGACCAAAAGTAGTGAAGCTACTATGGATTCAGAACTCTGGGAATTCATAGCTTGAGGACATAGGACTTCACAACCCTCAAAAAAAGCCGAAGGCTATAGTTGTGAATTGATGAGGGTTGTGGATATAGGAATCCATTGGAGATCTCTCTCAGTCGTTATATCAAACTTAGTGAGAGGGTAGCAGTAAGTACTTCAGCGAAGTCCAGCTTTGGGAGAATAGAGCTGGTCTAACACCAAAACGCCTCAATTCTGGAGTTGCTAAGTTAGCTTGGGATGTTGAGAGTAGAGGGACACTTTTCCATAGATCAACGATTATTCAGAAGTCCAATTATTCGATTTTATCAAAGTGTAAAAACAATAACACGCAAGCTTCCCCAAATCTCTACAAGCCAGAGTAAATCCTAGTCGTGAACGCTAGGTGCACATGGTGATAGATCGGGTGTGGTTCAGAGTTCATAGCTCCGAGAGGTTAAAAATTTGCAATCATGAAAACTCTCGAATGTTTAATTTACGATGTAATGTGGATCATTGATCCTTGGATCCCTTAGGATCCTTATCAACTATCGATTTAAGGACTCTGTTCAGAGCCCCTCTTAACTTCCCAACCAATCAAGACACATCGTGGGAGAGACATGTGCCCCCCCTGTCCCCTGTCAAATTTCGTCTGTTGGACCTGAGCCATTGGATGAGAGGCTATGTGGCATGAAATCCTATAGTTCAGAGACTTGGCACTTCAAAGGAACTTGGCTGAGAGTCTTCAAAGTGTGACAATTTCCAAAGTCCTGAATGATGAAGTAAATCTCAACAATTTAGAGGTAGGGGACAAATGGCACCAAATCCTATAGTCCGGAGACTTGGCACTCTGGGGGATTCAAGATGTGGTGAGTTGATGAGCTCTGAAGCCCGAAGTTGCGAAGCAACGAGAGACATGGATCTATGAATATACGTGGAGATACCTCAACCGTAAGATCTGAAGGACGTTAGAAGGTTGTTTGTTTGGGGTTGACGTGTCTCACTAACGTCATTCAGGGTGACGTGGACCCACAACTAAGGTTCCACATGTCACTAGAATATGGACATTTTGCAGATCCCTAATTCCTATTAGAGCATGATACATGTCGCCCCGTGATGTGAGCACATGTCACCCCTAGCCCTTGTTATGTGTCAGCCCCTGGTACATGCCCTCTTGGCGAAAGTGGTTGCTGAATGACCGAGAATTCAGGTTTCTGGAGGATTCAAGGTGTAGTATCATAGAGATATCGAAAGGCCCAAAGGCCGAAGCCACATGAAAATCTTATGGGACTACAGGAGTTCGAGACTCTAGGAGTTCGAGACTCTAGGAGTTCGGGACTCCGGGAGGTCTCATGTGTAGACAAAGAAAAAGGGTTGCTCAGAGTCGAATTATCCTAGGCATATGCCTTAACGAGGAGGAAGGTTCATCGTCAGATTTAATGGTGGACAGATCTCCACCATAGATAAAAGAGTGCTAGGAGCACTAGGACTAAAGGAATTCTAGATGATATGTATGATATGGACCCATGTGTATACCATGTGTCCCTTGACTAACAATGCCCAAAGAGCTTCTGGAGGAAATAAATTGCAAACCAGAACTCAGATTTCAGTATGGTGGCCATTGTTAGAAATTTGTGGTGGGAAGAAGCCGATGGAGATCCTAGAATTAGGATTTGAGATATCTAAGGAAAAAAGAATTATGACGCCCCACCCCTTAAAAGATTATCTAGGGTTCGGGTGTGTTACACACACCATGATGCCCACCACTTTTAGAAACATGTTTTCAAAATAGATGGTTGGGACTCACATGAAATACTTTTCATTATAAATCATTTGTGAGACAATCTAATGATTATTTTATCATAGAATCTACCATGCATAATGAAGATCCACTTTAGGATCTATAACATAAAGCGATCCTCCAACTAAGGTAGGAGACCCAACTTGATATGAAATTGACCCTTTCATTCTATAATTTGATCAAAATCATTTTGAAGCAACACAAACCATGGATAAAACTCCTTGTAGAGCCATGTGAATTAATAACATGATCCCCAGTTGAGGAGATTAGGCCTAACAAGAAATATCTGAGTTTCCCAAAGTTACCACCGACCAATCCTATACACAAATGTTTTGTTGAGAAATAGTTTCACCAACAAATACATTAAGGAATTAATTTATTATATGGAAACAAATATTGAAATGAGGGACTCCACCATTTCTTTAGTAAAAACCCTAGAAACACATGAAAAATCCTTTGAAGTATCATTAGTAATGGATACCATTGTTTCACTATTGATTTCAATCAGGATGACATCAATTACATAAAGAAATGACCCAAGTGTTGCATTACTATATTGACACACTTCTCACAAGGGAATTACCACAAATCCACTTACATCTCTTGAGGGAAAAGGGATTGACCCTTCCCCTCCCTTAATGACATGACTCTCATCTAGATTGTGTGATTTCAATGTTTGAGAAGACTTTCTAGGGAATTCATGAAATAGATGACCACGTGCATGATTGTAGCAGTGGTGGAAGATATTTTTCTCACAATCAAATATATGAATTCAAGATTGATCACCCACTTGAGATCCAATTTCTTCAGATAGGCCTCTAATAGACTAGACATCACCATAATCTGAGGAGCACCTTATCTAGCAAGGCTTTCCTAGGTAATAGCTTAGAAGGAGAAAACATTTTCTCCACCATCCTTCAAGATCCTATGGTCTCGTAAATGAAGGTTCAACCTTGAAAGAATAACCTAATGTAAAATGTAGTCTTTTTTCCTTGCTTCAAAATGAAGACTCATACCAAGGAAATAAAACTAGCCCAGGAAAACAATATATCCAAGTATCCCCTCCTAAGGCACCATCATTATCCATAAAGATATAAAAAAAAAAGAGAATAATCCCCTTTTCAAGGAGGATATTTGGACTTTCCCCCTAGCTAAAGTGGCCTAGGGATACCCTACCCATTATACCATATTGGGGAGATGTTGTTTAAGACCACATAAATAACCTAACAAAACACTAATAGAGAGGTATCTTGCTCCATCCACTAAGCATCCACTAATAAGAGGTAAACTAACTAAGATAGAATAAGGAATGCAATGCATCCCCTTTGAAAAAAACCATACAACTAGTTTTGTTGACATGTTGTACATCTCAATATTCTCCTTAAAAAATTCAATAAAACTCATATTTTGAGTCATCATTTTTTAGATTTTGTTTTTTCTATAACTTCTGGATGCACACAAAAGAGTTATGCCAAAGGAGCTATTTGTGACTAACAGAGCATAGTAATCAATGGTGCACCATTTTATGCAAGCAATACATAAAAGTGGGAAGTAAGTCATATAGTATTGTCAATTGAGTTTAGCTCGGGGTGTTGGGAGGAATGATTGTTATCCTCTCCACCTGAGTTCAATTCTCATAAGTGAGATGTTGATCTCATAATGAGTATATTTTTGTAATGTCTTCGAGCCTTGTTGTTAAATCGCCTTGTGCCCTATTATTAAGTGGCCTTGTGCCTCAAAGATTCTAGGGTTCTAGCAATCAATTTGAAGTTACAAATGTTTTGAAGTCACAAATGTATTAGATTGAGAAACATACTTAAGGGGTTCTAGTAAACAATCAATTTGAAGTTACAGATGTTTTGAAGTCACAAGTATTTTTTTTTTGAATAATCAACTTTGATTACTTTATATTTTTCCTTTTACAAAATGAGCTACAGTGTATATCAAATATACAATTCCTAAAATTAAAATTAAAATGTATATAAGTATATTTTCATTTTTTTTTTTTAATGGGTAAACAAAGTGTTATAAACATTATATACATTGATGTTGGAAGGGAAAGGTAATAAAAATTCTGCCGCAGGAAATAAAAATTTTGATATCCAAAAAGGAGGAAAGAGGTTTAAATATAGTTATAGATTTCCTATTCAATATCAATATAATAATAAATTTACCAATATAATAATAAGTTTCTTCGGATTTTGAATAAAGAATAATTTCTTTAATTCAAAATGCAATTATCTTTAGAAATAAAAGATAATATCTTTAATTTAATATATATATATATATACTTAAATTTTTTCATATAATTTTTTTTATAAATTATGTATAAAAGAATAGTATAAAGAAACATTTAAAGCTTCAAACAAGGGGAAATAAAGGTTATAAGTCAATATGATATAATATGACATAGAAGGAAAGTAAGGCACAGAGGAAGTGGTCCAAGTCTTTTTAAATTAAAGAAAATGTGAGGAGGGTATAAATTACTAAATATCAAAGTGGATAAGAGATAGAATTTTAGTAATGCATAAAACAATTTTAACCAAAAATTCAATATCATTTAAATTAAAATAATGTCACTCAAATTAAAATGTTTTTTAAATAATATTAAAATTAATATTAATTTAAAATGTTTATTAAAATAATATTAATTTCAATTAAATTATTAGATTTTTTAAAATAGTATTAATATCAATTAAATTTAAATATTTATTAAATTTAAAAAATTGAATTAATAATCAATTTATAGTTTATATAATTAACTAAAAATAACTCAATCAAT
>JZKD02S0867633.1:165554-176356 GCA_000966675.3 Picea glauca
ACATGGATATCCTTCATTCACATGGATAGGAAAATTTATAACACATCATCATAATGTCTACTTGCAAGTTTAAAAAAAATTACATGGATAGAAAAATTTATAATACATCATCATAATGTCTACTTGCACGTTTGAAAAAAATTATGATGTGGAAACAACTCCTCATGTGGAAAAAACTCCGCACGTGTTAAAAGTAATAAATAATTTGATTCATCGTTGTATAATTATTTATAAAATGTTTTTTTCATCGTAATTTGGTGACATAAATTTGTATGCAATCACTAATTTTTGTTGTTTAAAAGCTAATTTTAAATGTAAAAATGGATTTAGCTTGCTAAAAAACCCCTGGGATAATAGGATTATACAAAAATAATCACTCAAATTTGCAGATCTAACAATTTCTTGCCAAATTTCGAGTAAATATCCTTGAAAATTTTCGCCAAAAAAATTTGGTTTCGTAGAACTTTTATACTGCGACATTTAATTCACTTTTTTTCCAATGGAAAATTATATTAGTGTATAATATCATTTACATATGCAAAGGTTTATTGATCATAGACCATGCTCAAATACAAAAACTACTACATCCCCAAAGGAAACTAGCACACAAGCTGCAGAATGGGAAGCAATATAGGGGTAAACCCCAACAAACACCACAAAAGAAACTGAAACCAGTTGTTGCATGCCCCAAAGGGACCTGAAAGTGTTTATCCAACATCGCACACCCGAAAAGGACCTCAAAGTGTTAAACAGTACACCGCACGCCCCCATGTGGACCTCAAAGCTCTGGTCCAAAACCTCTTCTAGCCAAGGAGGATGAGGTTCAACTTTTATTTAGCCAATTAAAGTCTAAAAATGCTTGAGTAAGATCATTTCATATCTTTTCCTCAACATTTATTTTGGCAACCATACTGGGGAGATATTCGATATCTCTCTAGTTAAAATTTTATACTCGATTTTAATCGATACATATTTCTTTTCTGAAATTGATTCTTTGACTATTTTGTTATTAATGATTGTTCCTGTTGCAAGGCAGCCCAATATCGAACCCTATCTTCAAGACCAAACCAACATTACTTTGAACATGTTTAAGACCATTCTAGACACTGCCAATACCCGTGCCGAACATAACCATTCTTGGGCAGCGATTGAACGAGATATTAGTGCTCAAGAACAATTGGAGGCTAGACGTAGACAACCTAGAAATTAGAAGTAAACCTTTGTTTCTTTGAGCTTTGGCCTTTATTTCATGTCCTTAGACTCTCGTGCTTCTATAAGAAGAAGAGGCTTGTCACCCGAAATCAATCCTATTGCTGAAATAGGAAGAAGAAATGTTGTGTTATATGCCCAACAAAGTGCTCTAAGGATAAATTTATCTAATTCATCCATATCGTCTTTCTTTCCCTCATATATCATCCACAAGATGACATCTAGTGGTGGCTCTAGTGGCACTGGAAGTGCTCCATCTTCCCAATATTCATCGTCATCAGTGATTGGTACCTTATAAAACCACCATATCCTTGTCCAATCTACTATAAACCCCACCAAAGTCATTAAAAATTATGGGCTTTTTCAGTTCAAAGAAGATGCCACAACCACACTGTGGCATGTGTCCTCTCCTCTTAACCTAGCACCTACTACTCACCCACTTCCAAAGTTTAAAGAGAATTTGCCTAAGTTTTCAGGAAATAACACTGTCAATACAAATGAACACCTAGTGGCATTTTCAAATGCTTGTCATAACATAGGGGCCAACAACAATGACACCTGCATGCGCTTGTTCGCCAATTCCTTGGAAGGAAAGGTTGCGGTAGATTTCTTTGACCTTCCTCCTAACATTCTCTCTACTTGGGAGGAGTTCATTTATTGGTTCTGATCCACTTATGGGAAATCCGAAAGGACTACCAAGAAGTTAAGGGAATAAAATAACTTCACTTATAAACATGGTGAGACCATCAAGTCTTTCAACTTGTGCTTCACCAAGTTGTACAATCAAATCCATGAACTTATTCGCCCTCAGAACCAAGCCCCTTTCATCCATTACTACAATGAATTGCCTTCTCCCTACCATCATAGGCTTGTGGAAAAGGCCATTGATAATCTTGGTTCCTCTCTGCATACTTTATCAAAGTATGAAGAACAGCTTGAAAGAACTGGTCTTCCCCCAGGAGAATCAGTTAGACAGACATACATGTCCTCTCTCTTACAGGTAGTGCAAGATATGAACAATTGTATCATAGCATTTGAGTGGAAGGGTACTGTCTCCCCTCTCACCCCTAGAGATTTAGCCTCTTATCCACCCCCTTTTAGGAATCCGGTTGAAAACATTTTTTAGCCTAAGGCTATCCTGCCTCGGAATTGGTGTAAATTTTGCAAGGAACACCATGAAGAAACCACGTGTGAGGTAAAGAAGGGTGTCAGAGTTAATATCTTTGGTAAAACACCAAAATCTACTATTTTTGTCCTATACTTTGTAGACCGAAAGGATTTCATGGTCATCAACACTAGGAACAAATCCTATGCTCCCAAGGGAAAATTTGATCCTCCCCGCAGTTCTTCTAACCCAAGCGCATCCTCAACCGCGGTTGCGCCCCAGGTTCCTAAAATTCCTAAGAGTCAACGAATCACTCCCCCTCTTCCCTCTTCCAAATACAATATCTTGAATCAATTGGCCAACATCAAAGAAGATGAAACCCTCCTAGACATGGTTGTCATCCTTGAACAACAGATGCATCTGAAACAATTCATGGAAGGAAAAGCTTTCGTTGTAGCCAATATTTCCAAAGAGGTAGAGGAAGAGGATGCTTATGTAAATAAAGTAGGTGTACATAACTTGATATACCCTGTAAAAAATCCCTCTTTTTATATTTTTGTAAAGATCATGGATAATATTGCCCATTCTTGCCTCATTGATGGTGGTTCAGACCCAAGTGTCATGTCGAAGATTATTATGGAAGAGCTAGAATTGTATTGTAAAAACTAAAATTACAGAAGCATGATCTCCTATAATAGTCTACAATAAACAACCATAGGGGAGATTAAGGATGTAACCCTAGTTTTATGCGGTCATCCTGAGATAAGGACAATCGTCAGCATTCAGGTAATTAATATGCCTGTAAGAAATTACTCAATTATCTTGGGGAGAGATTAGAAAGCCTTAACAGGTGGATACCTCTTGCTCAACGAGACACATTTATCCATTCCTTGAAATGGGAAGAAAATTATAGTCCTTAGAGAGGGAAGAATTTCACCCTACATAGAGAATTTTCTGCAATCTAGCGTAAACTATATCGAAGAAGACCTAGGAGTGTATTCCATATTTTCTTAAGAAGATAATAGTCCTTTGAAAAAAATTAATTTAGATGATGACATATGGCATATGCACTTTGATGGTTCATGGTCTAGTGAAGGTAATGGGGCTGGTATTATCTTGGTTTCCCCTACAGGAAAAATCCATAATCTGTCATATATGTTAGAGTTTGCTTGTAAAAATAATGCCGTTGAATTTGAATCTTTATTATTAGGCATTGAGAATGACCTTAATCTTGGTTGTAGTCACCTTTCATTTTTGGAAATTCCAAGCTTGTTGTGAACATGATACGTAATATATGCTCTCATAGCGAGAAGATGATGGAACGATACTCCCAAACTGTTTGGGAACTTATCTTGAACCTTCCATATTTCAACATCACTCATGTTAAGAAGGAGTTGAATTCAATGGATGATCAGTTAGTTTTTTTTGCATCCTCTCCTAATCAACAACTTTTTCCTCACATGCCCGATTGTGCTTTTCAATATCTACATCGTCCATGTTTTCTTGAAAATGAAGGATCTTGGGAGGCCATCCCTAATGATGGAAGCATTTTGTTTTCATTCAAAATAAACCTCTTAAGCCCAAGGAGATTATATCTGTTGAAAATAATAAGAATTCTGAGGGCTTGAATCCTCTTGAGAGTTCATTTTCTTTGAGTGTTGTAAGCAATAAAGAAAAACAAAAGGAAGAGGAGTTACGGAAGAAAGTGATTGAAACCATCCTCATGAACATTAGGACATATGAATCTTCAATGAATGTTAAAATAGATGTCCAATTTTTTGATAAAGAAGAGATTAGGTTCACTGGGCTACTCGTTGAACCCTAATATTGTTTTTGCTTGGTTTTATGAGGGTGTTTGTGTTTTTGATATTGGTCTTGTTCAACATACTATGAAACTATCTAGGGACAAAAAAGAACTTGTTAAGTCTACAATGGAAGCACCCTTTCGAAGGAAATTGAGAGATTTCTTAAGGGATGGAATGTTTTTTTCGGCCCACCCTGAACGAGTCTCAATTTGGGAATCGGACTCGAGGACCACTGATAATATCAGAACTTTTATTAGTCTTCAAACTTTCAGGAATGTTATTATGAGAAATCTCTTTCCCCCTCTCAATATGGAAATGTTTTTGCAACAAGTTGTAGAGTCATAGTTAAGACCCTTACTTGATAGTTTGTTTGGTTACAAGAGAATCAAAGTAAAAGGGGAAAATATTCACAAAACCAAATTCATTACTAATTGTGCTACCATGCCTTACAAATGAAGTCTTTTTATCTTACTTGATATAGGTATTGCTTTTAAGAAACCTATGCACATGACTCTCGATGAATTGGTTAGTCTCCATCTCTATCTTGATGATCTAATTCTGCGTGTCAAGGGACTGATGATTACATCATATTTCCAAGTGATCGGTCCTTTCCAAATTGCTTTTGTATTGGATACTAACTCTTATATCTTAAAATATTTACAGTATCAATTGTTTCCCTAGAGCGCTAACATCCCTCGCTTGAAATATTGTGAGGAACCAACATGAAAAGTTCTAATGTTGTTTGGATTTTGCTGTATACTAGTAGCCTATATATGCTTTAAATTTTTGTGATTCTTTTCTATGCTTACAGTACCTTGATTTCTACCTTCTAAGTTAATTTTTCTTTCCTTGTTGTTTTCAATTGAGTCTTTTACTATTGTTGTTTTAATTTCTGCATTATTACTTCTGTTGCGATTTCTTTCTTTATCATCTTTTAGTGTTTGGTCAAGATAGAATGTTGGATCAATTCTTCCATAGTGACACTCTTTCAAAGCATTGTTATTCGATAACAATAAATCTTACACAACTATTATGATGTCTCCTCTGAAGGGCCCTTGAAATTGTTACATATTTCCACTGTTGTCTTACAAGAAATTGGTTATTTCCCGCTTCTTCTTGCCATTTCTTCATCCATTGAGATCTTAAGATAAATTCTATAAGTTTTCCTTCTTGAAGGTTAAGAGCATATTCCAGTTGAATGATTATGCATACAGTGGTAAAAACCCCTCGTACTTAACACTTTTCATCAATTATTCCCAAATTCCGTTTCATATTTCCATTAAATCTGCTCACTTCCCCCTGTTGCATAATTATTCTGGTTATGTCTTCTAAAATTACTGTTCTTGGTTTGTGAAAGCATGAGTTATGAGTTCTAAATCTGTTGGAAACAAATTTTCCTGTGGACTCACCAGTTTGTTGACGATTAAAATTGTCAACGAAGTTTTTCCCGCAAAATTTTGTTAAAGCCTATTATTATAAAAACTAATAATACTAGTAGGTGGGACCCCCTTGAAGTATTGAAGATTGGATCTATTCATTTTTTATGTTGTGATGATGTGCGGCATGACTTACATGGTTGATGAGATACTGTTTTTATTGGTTATGATTTGAGCTTACGAAGTGTTGATTCCTAATGTTACTACAAACTATGTTATTCATTAATATCATGGCTATCTATTCTTATCGCACCTCCACAACAAGCATGCTAGTGAAATTACATGAAGTACAATTTTGAGAAAGGAAAAAATACTATAACAAATGCAAGGAAAAGGGATCTAATTCTGCAATTTTACTATACTACATGCAAACAATTGGAAATAAATGAGAAACAATTGCAAAGGGGGAGAATTTAAATCTATCCTATTCGGTATACTACATGCATGAAAGACTTAACAATTATTGTTAAATCCTAGCGAACAAGTAAATGGTTATGCAATTGTGATTGAATTATATGTTTAATATGCATATGGTATGAAATTTTGGTAGTGCATTTGGCAAGGTGATAGTGCTAATGGTTATGCAATGATTAATTGAATTATGTGGTCGATATACATATGGTATATTTGAATAGATTGAATGTCAGTGGCTCATTTGAAAGGGTAATGGGTGTTAATGGTTATGGGATTTTGTTTGAGTTATATAATAAGGAATTTGATATATGGTGTGGAGAGTGCATTTGACAAGTAATATGTGTAGATTCCAACACATAGTTAAATTAACGGTGTTAATTAAGAGTTGGTTGGCATGTGCCGATGAGTAAATGAATTATGGGTGGAGGAAATGTGCATTTACTATACATCACCTTTACTGCTCCAGTTAGCTTCCACCCTAGTCGGGTTATTGTTCGGTCTTGCTATTGTGGTTATGCTCTAAATTCTTAGCAAAGAGGAACCACTCAGCCAGCTTACGTTTTCAGGAATTTGATTACAGGTATGTTCTTTTTTTGTCCATTCGCGACTCTGCTTTGGTTATGAAATGATTATTGGCTCAGGTGTATTGGTTTGTGTTTTCCTAAGTATTGCAACTGGTAAATTTTTGTTATGGAAATGGATGGCTCTTCCTTCCGTGATATTGAATTCATAGAAGTTATTGGTCATCCTGGGTGGTAACTCTCTGTTATCCTTGTTGGTTTAGTTGGAGGGTTTTTGTTTGGTCTTGGGTGGATATCTATCTTCGTGATTTTGTCACTAAATCCAGTCTTTGTATTTTATGGGTTTAATGGTTGAAGGCATTATGCGTCACTGTGTTTTGTTTGCTTGGGCATTGGTTGATTGCACTACTAGGGGTCACAAAATGAGGTTCCCGTTCTTCCTCGGCCATGTCTTCATCTCTTTGTTGTGATTGTTTTCTCGAAGAACACAAGGATTATACCCTGCATGCGTTAAATAACATTGCCAGGCTAGATTAAAGCTTCACCTTATGGTGTGGCCCCCTATCATGGATTTGTTACATGTCCATGAATGTGTCTCTCTGTGTATAGACCGTTGGCCTCGATAATTCCCTATTATAAGAGTGGCTCTGCTCTTCCTATGTTGGCTACAGAACAAACCTTAGCTCTCTTGTCTGAAGATTGATAGAGAAGACCAACCTCACCTCTTGGGTTTACTACTTGGTTATTGTTGGATGGTTGTATAATTGTTGACTAGTTCAAATACAGGCTCACCCAGTTGGTTGTGTGACAGTCGTGTTGGTTAGTATATAGATATTGCCTCTGTTATAACAGTGGTAAACCCTACATTTTTTATTGCACTTTCAAAGTAAACACAATCTCTCTCTTTATAACTCAATATTGTTTAATGGAAAGGGCCACTGCTCCAATTCAAATTGATGCATGGGTATGGGTGGTTGTCATAGCTTGTTAGGTCAGCTGAATTTATGACAGTAATGAATTGGTTCGTTGATACAAAGTCACTTGTATTTCTGCACTAAGGATTTTTTATATGACATTGGTTACAAATGCTTGATGTTTCTCACACATGTCGCGTTGTGTGTATGGTGTTTTCACACAATGGAATAATGGTTATGGTACTATGGTTTTATTTTGGGACCGAATGATTATTGAACCAGATGATTGTAGAAACTATATCCATCGTATCCTTATGATTTATCTATTATATAAGCTTGAGTTTGCACATTGTAGTTGATTGCAGTTGGACTAAATCGAAGCAATATCGTATTAGATTGATAGCTCAACTCGATGTGTTTAGTTATTGTTGTGAATTTGTATTTGGTTTTGTAAAATGGATATGTTGCAACGTGGTTTTTGGTGGCTACGGACTGTTTGTAGTATGGATAGCTTGGTTTTCACACCCAGGGATACCCATAGAGTTTTAAGCATATTTATTTGTTGCAATCAATCACTTGTTAAAGAAGGCATGTTCTTGATGACAGTTGTGTTGGATGGATGGACCAGCTTTTTAATGTCACATTGAATTGGGTTTGCACAGTGACAGAGTTACACTTGCATGATTGAATTATTCTGCGCATATCTTGTTTGGAGTGGTGGTTGTTGTCTGTCTATTTAAATGTCAATTTGGGTGTTGCAATTTGATCTTGATTATTGGGTTTGTTGCCTCTATATATGTTAACAAATATCATTGTGTTTAAATAACAGGCCTGATTGAAATGATAGTGTGACAACATTGTTAATTTTGGAAGCACGAATTTGAGTATAATTGTTTATTGAAGTAAGGTATGGGCAGTGGTTGATCTTCATAGGTTACAGAGTGGAAACAGTTATTGTTAAAAAATTGTTAGAATATGAAAAGTGTGTAAATGAGAGAAACAGAACCCCTTACAAATTGTGTGGAATGCATACGGCCTTGGCCGTGTATTGGATATTTGATTATGAGTAGTGAACTAGTTAAATGCATAGAAGTTATTATTGGGTCAAAATTGTTGATGGTTGATGCATCTCTTTTCGCAGCATGTTTTATGGATCACTTAATTAATTTCATGAACAATAATTGTCTTTCCTCCTTTCCATGATTTCATTTTCCACTAATTAAAAATCCCATCACCTTCCCATTTCATTTTTTAACTCCCTGTTATGAGATTGATTACACTCAAGAGAATTTCGGTGCTAAGGAAATTGAAAGTGGTAGTGTCTTGTGTGGCTTACCGTGATGTTTTATCAGTTTTTTTTTCAGTTGATTGTTGTTTTCATTGATTAGTGACCATGTTTTCCCCCCCCCTCATTATATCATATTTTTGCTCAATACAAACCCGTCACATATCCCAGAACCCTTTTTCACCCCCCTTCTCATTGATTAACAGTAAAAAAATTTGTATGGATTGGATTGCATAAGTCTGATACATTGTTGTGCCAAATCTATTTCATATTTTTAAGAGTTGTCATGTATGCTTATTTTAAAGACTATTTGCTAATCGATCATGCATGCAAGATGATTTTTTTCAGTCAAGGTAGCCATGGCTAAGGAAACAGAGGTAGAGGTATTTGGAATAGAGGCCCAAGAAGGCCCAGGTTCTCCATACATTTTGACGTTGATTCACAAGAGCTTGACCAATTGTTTCATGACAGATTCTTCAATTGTATTGGGTAGGGAATAGTCCAACCGAGGCCTAAAAGGAATCCTTTCCAAGCCCGACAATCCCCCAATATCCCTATACCTCCTCATGTCTCATTACAACCCAAGGTCCCTGAAAATCATGGATGGTAGGATATTTTCCACCCGATGGTCTCCCTACATCATGGCTGGCCCAACTTGTCCTTGCTATTGGTTGTGGAGCCTGATTATCTTCCTGATTTATAGGTCTTTTACTTTCAACCGTGTTTATACCCCATGAAGTATTTACACCCCAGAAGTATGTACACTCTTCCATGCGGGGGAGTGCAAAGGGGGGGTACCCCCTCTGTGGGGTCCGAGGGCAAGCGGGCCCCTAGTGGGGGTTCGGGGGAAAATCCCCCGAAGCAAAAATTGCCTTGTAAAAGTATATTGTAATTTCATTGTAAATCTGGACTGTTCATTATAAGGTCACAGATCTAACGGTAGAGATTATGTTAGGGTTTTTTTCCCTAGAAGGCAACCCTCTTTTATGAGGTAAATGTATCGCGGCTATGGATGGTGGTGAATATTGTATTCTAAGAGAGGATACTGTGAGAGAAAGAAGAGAAAGTTACAATGGGTTTTGTTGTAGGTTGTATCCCTTCATTTTCTAGATAATAATAAAAGAAGGACCTGGCAATTTCTCTGGTGGACGTAGCCTACACTGGGTGAACCACGTAAATCTGTGTCTCTCTTGTATTGTGTGTCTTCTATGTTTTGTTTCTGCATTTGTTTTATTTTATTGCTCTGTGGTCCTGTTTTTCTAACAATTGGTATTAGAGCATAAGGTAACTCGCAGGAAAAGAGGGTTCCTGGTTCGAGTGGGAGAAATGTCGGAAGATGGAAAGTTTAGGGTAGAGAAATTTAATGGCCAAAACTACCAGTTATGGAAGATGCAGATGGAAAACTATTTATATCAGAAGGATCTATTCCTACCATTGAGCGGAGTAGCAAAGAAGCCAACAGCCATGAAGGATGAAGAATGGGAGATTCTTGACAGAAAGGCTCTAGGAACGATACGGCTAAGACTGGCAGCGTTGGTGGCTTTCAATATTTTGAAAGAAAAGACAACGAAGGGTTTGATGGATGCGTTGGCCAAATTGTATGAAAAACACTCGACGTCGAATCAGGTATTTCTAATGAAGAGATTATTTAATATGAAGATGTCAGAAGGTGGTTCTGTTGCAGATCATTTAAATGAATTTAATACGGTTACTAATCAACTAAATTCTGTAAAAGTGGACTTTGATGATGAGGTTAGGGCTCTTCTAATCTTGTGCTCATTGCCAGAAAGTTGGAATGGCTTGGCCATGGCTGTAAGTAACTCTATCTCTGGTTCAAATACTTTAAAATTTGATGATGTTGTTGGTGTTATCATTAGTGAGGAAATGCGACAAAAAAGCACATGTGAGACATAAGGAAATGCGTTGAACATGGAGAACAGGGGAAGACAAAAGGATAGAGGAAAGGGCTCAGGAAACTGCGGAAATTCTAGGGAGGGTAGATCCAAATCCAGACTTGGAAAGATAGAGTGATGGAATTGTGGGAAGAAAGGACATCTGAAGAAAGACTGCAGAGCTCCAAAGAAACAAAGAGATGGACAACAGGAGAGAAATC
>JZKD02S0867633.1:229558-249371 GCA_000966675.3 Picea glauca
TCAACTATTATATCTTCTTCTCCCATAAACTTGGGCATGTATTTCAAATAATCTACAGGAGGGAGAGAATTCACTAGATGAGGTAAGACTGGAGGAGCATATCTTGCAACCACTATGGCATCCATCCTATTTGTAGGGGGGTTAACCACTACCATTTGATTTTGAGCTCTTGGTGAACAAGAAGGAGAAGGAGACTTGTTTGTGTGCAAATTAGGAGAATAATGAAAGTATGAAGGGGGCATTTCAGTTTTCACAACAGAGGATGAGTCTTTGATGAAGATGGTAAAGTCTGTGAAGGGGACGAAGTTTCCACTTTTTTGGAAACAAAATTTTTAACAGAAAGGGGTGTAGCAAAACCTAAAGTAGGGAAATCTTCAAAACTATCAAGACTGAAACACCTTTCAATACCATGGGAAGAAAAAATGTCGATGTTTTCTTCTTTCAAATCAGTTTCAAAGGGAGAGTATTCAACAAGAAACTCTTCAAAATCAATTTTCTTAGATACTTCAACAGAAGGTAAAGAAAATTTACTTGATATAACAACTGGAGTATCAAGAGTGGAATCAGGCAACTGACCAGAAGCACTTGTAGCAGCAACGAAAAAACTTTTTTGGGAATCTTTTCCCTTCTTGATTATTTTCTTTGGGTCAGCCTAAGATGGAACCAAAGGTAGTTGTGGATTTGATCTTATATGTATGCCTTTAGGTTCCAGTGCTAAAAAAATGGAGTTGTTGGGTGCAAGATGCAATCTTCAAGATACTAAGTTCTAATGCACCTTTAGGACTAGTATGCTATGTCGTTTAATCCCAGGGAAAAGTATTCAAATTGTCCCCAGCAATGGTGCCAAGAATGTTAGCACTAGGAATCACCTTCATATTGCATGGAAGTCAAGCCCAGTACCCATTAAGTTATATGTGAATGTAAGAGTGTTTTAAAGGGTCAAATGGAAAAAGACTCAAAATGATAATTTTCCAACTTAGAAAACAGGGCTAGCATGCACTAGCAATCAAGGTCTTGGCTAACTTCAATAAGTAATTTGGAGTAAGTACGAATAAAGGGAAGCCTTGAATGAGAGGAATGTAGGGGATTCTCTAAAAATCAGGTCTACAAAAATCCTAAGGAAGAAATTTTCTTAACAAAAGATCTTCTTGAAATCAGAAACTAAGGAAGATAAATAAACATATTGATAATATAATGATCAAACATCCACCATAACATCACCAAAATCATTCATGTGAATCATTCAAATCATGAACATTTACCATCCGAATAAAATAAGTTGGAAGAGAAGTTGATTTCCATTAACCAAAATGTCTTAAGTCCAGTACATAGACAGTTCAAAATCACTTCATCAAAATATTAGACTCTAAGGGAGCCTTTCTCAACCTTCTGAACCTACTAAAGAATTTGATCTATCTATTTATAAAAAAAGGGAGGTAACAACTAGAGGTACGATATGACCTCCTTCCCTTGAAAATATCTAAGAATTTATTTTATCTAACAACTTGGTTAATAACCTATGCTATAAAATAGGAAAATGTTGCTGACTAATCCAACCAATCTTCAACTGACTTGATTACCTTTTGCTGCACAACTCCTTGTTTGCCATGTGTCTTTCAGAAGCATGTAGTTGTCCTCATTATGCTAGATGTTGTTTTTACAATCTTCTCCATCATCAGCTATCCAAAAATTTGTTAGCTTGGCCCTCTTGGATCCCTGGTGTCTATTGGTAGCTTCTTTGGGTAGCAAATATGGGTAGTGCACATCAAAACTGGAGAAGTAGAAAAGGTAGTGCCAAACCTTGCTATTCATTGTACAAACTCTGGTCTCTGCGAAATATTAGGTAGCACCATTGTGCTACGCCTGTGTGCAAATTTTAGGTAGCGCTGTCAAAAACACATCACCTCCAACTTGAACATATGCAGAGAAAGTAGTGACTTTGCATAGTATCAAACCCATCATATTTAGGTGACTTGTCAACACTGTAGGTATCATACCAGTGTAATACCAAAGTGGAGTATTCCGTAGTGACAAGGCACTACAAAATGTTTGCATTTTACTATTGAGGGATTTATAACTTCACAAAATGCCTAAAACTCTAATAATCAAGTGCGTAAAATCCTCTATAGGTGGCAGAGGTAATATTTGAATATCAGTTAACCCTCACCAAAAAGGAACCATCCTAAAGAATGGGGATCACCTTTCACCATCTATTTCGTTACTCTGGCACTTAACCTCACACTCTTTCTTGTTGAAGGAGGATCTTCATTTGGCACAACAGACGTCTTCTTCCTAGTAATGATGGGATTTTTCAATGGGGTTGTGCTCTCCTTGACTGTTGGTGTCTCTTTCTTAATAGAAGCTTCAACCAATACCTGCAGGTTTCTTTAGGCTACTTCATCTTGAAAATGTTGCAAGTCTGCCTTAAGTTTCTTGTTCTGAGATTGAAAACCTCTATTCTTCCTATAAAGGTTTTGGAGCTTCCTATGAAGGGCTTGGGCCTTTATTGT
The DNA here is from genome assembly GCA_000966675.3 of Picea glauca. Taxonomy (NCBI): domain Eukaryota; kingdom Viridiplantae; phylum Streptophyta; class Pinopsida; order Pinales; family Pinaceae; genus Picea; species Picea glauca. The sequence continues at coordinate 232,069 of JZKD02S0867633.1, forward strand.
CACAAACCTTGCCAAGTCAAGGGTATGACTATATCCATCCATGAGCTCCTTCATTTTCACCTTGTTAGATATGGATTATGTTTTCAATTGAGCCACCTCTCTTCTTGCATCCCTAAGTTACCTGATTAATCTTTTGAATGTTTGAATTTCAAGTGGAGTAGTGACATGCACAGTTTCAACAGGATTTTTCTCAGTCCCCTCTTCCACCTGCATATGGATTTCCTTGTCTGCCTCATCATTCTTCTTGGTGGCTTTGATTTTATCTTTCTTCTTTTGCACAGGGGTTTCTTCTTTTCTTGCAACATGATTTCCAATGCCTTTTCCCTTCTTCTTTTATACAAGGATTTCTGGTAGGGATTGTTCTTCCACAACTTCCCTAGGAATCGATGATCTTGTGAAAGGTATTCTACCCTTGGTATTGGTTGTTGGAGGAGAAGAGGGGAAGAGTAGGTTCTTGGATGTAGTTTTGGTAGAAGAAGGAACCTCTTCCAACCCTGGTGGAGGAGGTGGTGAAAAATCTCTTTGTGGGGAAGGAAAAACTTCCTCCTCAGTTCTTATAACCTGTTTGATGACCTCTGAAACTTGAACATTAGCTCTTCCCTTTCTCTTCTTACTGGTCCCTACTTTAACATCACTGGTGGGTGATAAAGGACTTACATTCTGTGATTGAGGGGTAGATGTTCTATTCAAATTGAAGTGAGAAGCCACAACAAAATTTTCCCATGAAATCTCTTTCTTACCCAATTCCTCAAAGACTAGCATTCTGATCAATCCAGAGTGAAATATGCTAGTATTCACACCCTTAGACTTGGACTGAATCATGTCTGACATCTTACCTATGATCCTTAAGAAATAGTAGGGAATATTCATTTCCACTTTACAAGTAAAATGCAACAAAATCCTTATATTGTATTGGTACAATGTGTTAAATATCCATTCAAATGTAAACTATCTCTTGATGATCTTCAATATCCTGTCCAGCTTCTCAATCAATTGATTTCTTGGCACACCTTTAGAAAAATCAATGGCTTGATGTTCATGCTTAAGGATATATTTGGCATAGGATGAACTCAAAGCCATGGATTTAAACCAGTTTTCACATATAATAGGAATTTCTGTTGTAGCTGAAAAAGAGGCCTCAGTCACCTCAAATTCTAAATCCCCAACCTTAGTTTTCATGCCATAAAAATGTAATGCAAAGTGTCTTGTCACCTCTGAATGGCCTCTTTGCATATTCTGGTAGAAGGGGAGGCATCCCACCCTTTGAAAAACCTCACTTGCCATGGGATCTGTATCAAAAATATGCATATCCACAGGTTTTGTTCTAACCACCTTGCCCCCTTTGTGTGTCTTCTTCATCTGAGGAGTATCCATGGATTAGAATGAGATATTCTTAATGCTTATTAGGTAGTAATAACCAGGAGGACTTAAAATCGGGCTTCAAATGTACAAGGATGACCTTTTAAAATAGACTGGCGCTAGTAAGCCAACTTTTGAATGTGGGAATCCCAGCCTTATATTTGTATAGGAATGAAAGTTTAGACAATGAGGGGGTAATCTATAACTGGAACTTTGTAGCTGGGTAAAAACGCTTAACTCAAAGATGAAAGGAAGCAGGGAAGACACAGAGGAGTTAAGAAGTGCCTTTGGGTAGCGCGATGCATATGTAGAGGATAGATTGTTTAGATTCTTGCAACCTCAATAGCTATGGAGAGAAGATGTAATCAGACTTTGATACAAGAAAACGAATCTCATAGGTTTGAAAAGGGAGGAGACAAGGATATGATGAGAAGATGAGTCCCTTATAACTGTGCAAGCTCGATAAACCAAACTCTAAGAGCTAATTCTTTGTGAAAATTAATGTGCAGAGGAGGCAACACAAGATACCTATGGAGTAAACACCTGTTTGAAGCTTCAGGGAAATCTCAGGATGAAGTCACAAACATTTTGGCCCTTGAATCTACCTCAACATTAGATTTGGTTGCACCATTGTCACCTGGTTAGAACTGTGAGTTTGAGCAGCGCAACATTCTTGAATTTTCGAATCACAAACCCTTATCAGGGCTCGTAAATTCGAGATCTTCAAGGTATCTTTAACTAACTCTTGGCATTGAAAACAAGGATCATGACATTAGTCGTGGTAATCATAAGTCGTGATGGAAAGATGATGAACGAGAAAGGTGCTATGGAACCGCCTATGAGTGAGCAACGCTCCAATTTTTAAAATCATTGGATAGGTAAGCAAGGACAACAAGGCATGCCCAGGAGGTCATGAATGAGGAGAAAGGTGTGTCACATCAGTCTAGTCGTGGGAGGGATTGATCCTAGTGACAAATCATGAAGGGGACCAAAATTTATGTCATGAACTAAAATGGTTCTAAGTCCAAAAATCAATTTGAGGATCAAACATGAGTTATAATCCAACACTTTATTTATCTAAGGGTTCCTACCAAACATAAACTTTAAAGGGATGAAACTTAAAAAATTAAAATCTAAGGCTTAAAAAAGGATAAAAATAGACTAAAAACCCAAGGCAATTTAGTGTGATAACAAGTCCCAATTGTGGTCCTACTGCACGTATCCCTTTTGGGAGGTATGTATTCATGAGTGTGTGCTCAAAATCCCTCGGGACATTATCACGACTAACTTTTGCAACCAAGGGTGGGATATATTCGAGAAAGACCGATGGGATCTGCTTTGCATTTTCCATATCATCATGGTGCTTGCTTCTCTTCTCTGTCGCAGTTCAGGATGGCCCAGATCAACGTCCAGTTGAGGGGGATTCTTAAAATCCTCCCATCGATGAGGCCTATACTCCTGTGAACATAAATTTCTCAGCCATAAGGTATTTTAGGATCTCCTCCACCAACATATCTACTGCGGTACATTCGCTCTACATGTGCACTCGTAAGAAAATAACTCGGGTAGGTGAACAGATACTCAAGGTAGTCAAATCAATGGTGAAGTCTAGACAACACAACGCGGTAGGCAATCACATCTCTATTATATTGAATATCCCAATTTGCAAAAGTGGTGTCGGTGCAACATGCAATGGATTAAATAAACAACATCGTAACGGATTCCTCCAATGGGTCGAAATGCCTTAATAAATATGATTCCATCCATTATGGCACAGTTTCAACGGTCTCATGGTGGTATTTTCTGCAATAACTATGTTTCTAACTGTTTTGGAGCGTCATTCTAATGGTCAGGATGCATCCAATAGACATATAGCTTCACCGTGGCGAACTGCCAGTCTGCATTGTTCTACTATTCCAGCAATGTTCAAGTTCTACAAGCCTACCCTATGTGAAGTTGTTCCTGGAACTTCTTGTGGTCTTTCTAACTTTGCTTTCTTCTTACTGAGCTTTCTGGCCTTCTTCCTTGTGATCTGAGTTTCTGGATTCATCTTTCCATTTGTATTCTTTTCTTCCCTTAGTGTACTAACTTCGCATTGTTGAGGGTCTTTCAAAGGGTTCAAATGTAATACCTCTTCGCTTACTATTTTTGGGGTAGGTTTTCTTCTATCCTATATGGAAAGTTTTTTCAATACTTCCCGCGTTCTTTCAACTTCAACAACTAAGTCTCTGGCCCTCATTTTCTTCGAATTGTCCTCTCATTATTCTATTATTCGTATTATTTTCTTAGCCATGAAGTCCCTTAATTCTTTATTTTTATATTCTTTAGCTTCCTCCTCTGATTTCCTTTAGATTTGATCTGTCTCAATTCAAGTCTTTCCTAACAAAAGTCCAAATGCAGTGTTTTTCTCCACAAACTTAATGACTTCAAATTCCTCTTTGGTCGATGTTCCATGGGAAATCATAGGTACATGAGTAAGTCTTCCACATAGGGTTATCATATTTACTTTAAACATTCTTATCCTTCCCAATGAAGGAATCATGGAAAGCTTTCCCCAAATTTCCCAAGTACTTTCTGGCATAAGATTCACATGTGTTTCCTCATCCATGACACAATCTATGTCGAATTCTATGATTCTTGTTTCTATGCACTCCTTCTCTTTTAAGAACTCTCGTAAACTGATGTCTTTGTGATCCTTCAATGTTTCTCTCATCTGTAATAATATGGTCTCTGATTCTCTCTGATTCTCTAAGATGTCCTTAGTTTCTTGACCCTCCTCATGGTTTTCTTGTCGCAAGTTCATCTTTTCAATTTTAGCAATCATTCTAGGGCAGTCAAAAAACTCATGATCAATAGCTTTACAAAAAAGACAAGTAGGACCTACACCAGGGAATTCCTTAGCAATATTTCCTGGTCTTATGCAGTTATAACATAGTGTCAATCCTCTCTTTCTCTTAAACAATCCTGAACCTTTCCTATACTATGAACTGTGATCAAAGTGATGGACCTGCAAAAAAATGTTTCTAGGGTCCTACATCCACTTGTTAGTCCAAAAATTCTTTCTATGCATAGGAATAACATATCTTTCACTATCTCTATAAAATTTATTCAGATCAAATCTTTTTTCTTCTATCTGTGCCCTAGTTTTCAGACTATGACCAAATCTATCAAACATACCTAGATTCATACTTTCGAAGAAAACATTTTCCACTTATCTTACCTTTACCAGAGCACAAAGCTTTAAGATCTTACCCCTTTTATTTAGATTGGGCTTCTCTTTTATCACAAATCTTCACAAGTCAGGTAGAATATTGTGTACTACAACAATAGATATATGCACAAATCTTTCTCTTTTCTTCATTTCCCAACAATCACAGTTTCAGATCCTAGGAACAAAACCATTTGTTAGCACAAGAGTAGACTCAGGGTTCAACGATTCAACAGTGCACCAAAAAAACCCTAACTACCATCCCTTTCGGAAACACCTATGAAGAAGATGAAGTCTCACCCAAGGTAGATGCAGGGGAGTTGCAGGAATCAAGTGTCTACAACCTAGTTGGCACACAGATCTGTGACCATGATACTTAACAGAGCACTTAGCCAATAGTATGCATTCAATTATGATTCTTATTCACATCACAGATTAAACCCTAAAAACAAAACAACACTTTAATAAACATATCAACACCTCTAAGCACTTAGGATCAATTCAAATATAACATTCATTCAAATCATAAAACACTAAGAAATTATAGATCTATCTATCATACATCAAGAACAATGAACTAAGCAAGCATAAGCATAAACACCATGAATAAAATTGCACAAAGCACATCAACACAGGATATACGTGGTTAACCCGAGTGTGGGGCTACGTCCACCAACTCTTATTCTTATTTATTATCTTCTTCCAATCTTATTACATGCACCAAGCTATAGATCCAACTCTGCAAAGGACAGGAGATCTGCGTGCACCTCACCAGATCCTCCTTCCTCGGATTGGGTCAAGGAACAAAGCCAACTACAACCACTTTCATGTATCTTTGCAAGTCTCAGATACAGTATGCACAAAGCATTTACAACTATTCACACTTAGAAACCCTCACAGGTTCTTGCACAAAGCCGATCAGAACTATAATCACACATATTGAACTCCTCTTACATCACTCAACTACTTATTTATACATTACAAAAATGGGCCTAAGCATGGGTAAACCCATGGGCCGACATCCCATACCCATTACATAAACCCTAAAATCCCCCAAAATCCTGTGATCTCTGCTTCACCTAGGTGCTCCGTCTTTGACCAGCCTATCGAAGTCCCAAGAATGGTCAAACATGACCAACGTTTCCTTAAAACATGGTCAACAACCAAAAATACTCTAGCATGAAATGAAAATGGTATATATAATGAATGCAAATGCCTACCTACTTACCTACACTTATCTATGAATTCAAGTCTCTTCCCCCTTATGGGGTTTGAGGAGGTGCCCGCTAAATGGTAATGGGCACCTTCTTCCTTCCAATGTAGACAAATAGTAGGCATCATTTATTGACTTCCTTCCAATTCTGAAGGGTCCAAGACAAAAATGTGCATTTCCTTTGACATTGGTAGGATATCCCTTCTTCGTGTCCCACATCCATACTATGTCTCCCTCTCTTTAATCTCTATTTATGAACTTGGTTGTTTCTTGAACAACCATGGTGTACTGTGCATAGGGAGGAGGGTGCGATTGTGCTATGAAAATTTATTGTTGGGATGGAAGGATCAATATGTTATCTTCTCCTTTCTTTAATAACTTGACAGTCCAAACTTTCGTGTATTTCTACTTTTTCAGGAGTTGTTGATAATATTCTTTCTTCGGCCATTATATCTGATCAAAGTCTTCCTCAGTAGAAAAAGGCATATCATCAGGAGAAAATTCAGGAGGACTTTCTTTGGTTGGCTCATGTGTTTTACTAGTTTCGATATCACCGCCTTCCTATTTGACGAAGCCAACTCCTTTCCTTCTAAGCCTCATCAAATAGTCATCTTATTGTTTAGACTAATAATCATCCAAGTCTTCAAAGATGTTAGATGCATTGTCAGGATAATAAACCCAATTTGTATCTCTTTCTCACTCCAAAACGATGGGGCGAGGTCCCACTGAAGCACTATCCCTCATGTATGTTTCATGCAAATGCAACACCTCGTCATTACCTAGCGCAATATTGTTCTCGTGAAGAGTGGGCCAACCTTGAAATAAGCATGAATCTACTGAGTTGTAGTCACTATGTCCCTGAAAGGGGTTTTTCTCATTTTTCTCAAAGTGGCCAGTTTGTAATAGCATGGAAGTTTCTTCAGACGATAGTTGGTCATTTGGGATTTTCTTTGTCAAAGAAGGGATTTCCAAAATTTCACGAATCCTTTTAACCTTTTGTAGGATATAGGCCATACTAGTGCTCATTTTTGTCCTATTATTGTCAGTTTTTGGAAAATGTTGGGGTAGATTGCTAGTATACACCTGGGGATCTTTAAACTTTACCCTTGATTTATCATTTGTTTGGCCAAAGTATTCAATCACAGGCTTCCTCATGTCTTGATTTTCATGGGTTTGACTTGGCGTGATCAAGGTGAATATAGAATCTACAAAATTAGGTTTCCCATGAGAAACGATTGGGTGATAACGTTCAAAATAAGAGTCCTTGCATGACCAAGGTTTAGGATCATTTTCTTGTCTTGCAACATTTTGTAGCTCCAAAGTGTTCAGACAAATTTATTCTATTGGAGCATGAGATTTTATTGTTTGAGGAGGTCTCACAGAAAGTGGCCTTTGGATTTGTGACAATGGCCTTTCTAACTGAGTGATTATTTTAGAGATACTTAGATCCTCAGAGGGTTCATGATTTCTTGAAACATTTAGGGAATCTTTCATGTTTGAGAAACTTATGCTCCATTTCCTATGGAATTTATTTTTTCTACCTCTAAAATCTCTGGGAGGTCATTCTCTAGTCCTCCCATGCCTTCCTTATTTATCTCCCAAATGTCATCATTGTTNTCAACTATTATATCTTCTTCTCCCATAAACTTGGGCATGTATTTCAAATAATCTACAGGAGGGAGAGAATTCACTAGATGAGGTAAGACTGGAGGAGCATATCTTGCAACCACTATGGCATCCATCCTATTTGTAGGGGGGTTAACCACTACCATTTGATTTTGAGCTCTTGGTGAACAAGAAGGAGAAGGAGACTTGTTTGTGTGCAAATTAGGAGAATAATGAAAGTATGAAGGGGGCATTTCAGTTTTCACAACAGAGGATGAGTCTTTGATGAAGATGGTAAAGTCTGTGAAGGGGACGAAGTTTCCACTTTTTTGGAAACAAAATTTTTAACAGAAAGGGGTGTAGCAAAACCTAAAGTAGGGAAATCTTCAAAACTATCAAGACTGAAACACCTTTCAATACCATGGGAAGAAAAAATGTCGATGTTTTCTTCTTTCAAATCAGTTTCAAAGGGAGAGTATTCAACAAGAAACTCTTCAAAATCAATTTTCTTAGATACTTCAACAGAAGGTAAAGAAAATTTACTTGATATAACAACTGGAGTATCAAGAGTGGAATCAGGCAACTGACCAGAAGCACTTGTAGCAGCAACGAAAAAACTTTTTTGGGAATCTTTTCCCTTCTTGATTATTTTCTTTGGGTCAGCCTAAGATGGAACCAAAGGTAGTTGTGGATTTGATCTTATATGTATGCCTTTAGGTTCCAGTGCTAAAAAAATGGAGTTGTTGGGTGCAAGATGCAATCTTCAAGATACTAAGTTCTAATGCACCTTTAGGACTAGTATGCTATGTCGTTTAATCCCAGGGAAAAGTATTCAAATTGTCCCCAGCAATGGTGCCAAGAATGTTAGCACTAGGAATCACCTTCATATTGCATGGAAGTCAAGCCCAGTACCCATTAAGTTATATGTGAATGTAAGAGTGTTTTAAAGGGTCAAATGGAAAAAGACTCAAAATGATAATTTTCCAACTTAGAAAACAGGGCTAGCATGCACTAGCAATCAAGGTCTTGGCTAACTTCAATAAGTAATTTGGAGTAAGTACGAATAAAGGGAAGCCTTGAATGAGAGGAATGTAGGGGATTCTCTAAAAATCAGGTCTACAAAAATCCTAAGGAAGAAATTTTCTTAACAAAAGATCTTCTTGAAATCAGAAACTAAGGAAGATAAATAAACATATTGATAATATAATGATCAAACATCCACCATAACATCACCAAAATCATTCATGTGAATCATTCAAATCATGAACATTTACCATCCGAATAAAATAAGTTGGAAGAGAAGTTGATTTCCATTAACCAAAATGTCTTAAGTCCAGTACATAGACAGTTCAAAATCACTTCATCAAAATATTAGACTCTAAGGGAGCCTTTCTCAACCTTCTGAACCTACTAAAGAATTTGATCTATCTATTTATAAAAAAAGGGAGGTAACAACTAGAGGTACGATATGACCTCCTTCCCTTGAAAATATCTAAGAATTTATTTTATCTAACAACTTGGTTAATAACCTATGCTATAAAATAGGAAAATGTTGCTGACTAATCCAACCAATCTTCAACTGACTTGATTACCTTTTGCTGCACAACTCCTTGTTTGCCATGTGTCTTTCAGAAGCATGTAGTTGTCCTCATTATGCTAGATGTTGTTTTTACAATCTTCTCCATCATCAGCTATCCAAAAATTTGTTAGCTTGGCCCTCTTGGATCCCTGGTGTCTATTGGTAGCTTCTTTGGGTAGCAAATATGGGTAGTGCACATCAAAACTGGAGAAGTAGAAAAGGTAGTGCCAAACCTTGCTATTCATTGTACAAACTCTGGTCTCTGCGAAATATTAGGTAGCACCATTGTGCTACGCCTGTGTGCAAATTTTAGGTAGCGCTGTCAAAAACACATCACCTCCAACTTGAACATATGCAGAGAAAGTAGTGACTTTGCATAGTATCAAACCCATCATATTTAGGTGACTTGTCAACACTGTAGGTATCATACCAGTGTAATACCAAAGTGGAGTATTCCGTAGTGACAAGGCACTACAAAATGTTTGCATTTTACTATTGAGGGATTTATAACTTCACAAAATGCCTAAAACTCTAATAATCAAGTGCGTAAAATCCTCTATAGGTGGCAGAGGTAATATTTGAATATCAGTTAACCCTCACCAAAAAGGAACCATCCTAAAGAATGGGGATCACCTTTCACCATCTATTTCGTTACTCTGGCACTTAACCTCACACTCTTTCTTGTTGAAGGAGGATCTTCATTTGGCACAACAGACGTCTTCTTCCTAGTAATGATGGGATTTTTCAATGGGGTTGTGCTCTCCTTGACTGTTGGTGTCTCTTTCTTAATAGAAGCTTCAACCAATACCTGCAGGTTTCTTTAGGCTACTTCATCTTGAAAATGTTGCAAGTCTGCCTTAAGTTTCTTGTTCTGAGATTGAAAACCTCTATTCTTCCTATAAAGGTTTTGGAGCTTCCTATGAAGGGCTTGGGCCTTTATTGTCACAAACCTTGCCAAGTCAAGGGTATGACTATATCCATCCATGAGCTCCTTCATTTTCACCTTGTTAGATATGGATTATGTTTTCAATTGAGCCACCTCTCTTCTTGCATCCCTAAGTTACCTGATTAATCTTTTGAATGTTTGAATTTCAAGTGGAGTAGTGACATGCACAGTTTCAACAGGATTTTTCTCAGTCCCCTCTTCCACCTGCATATGGATTTCCTTGTCTGCCTCATCATTCTTCTTGGTGGCTTTGATTTTATCTTTCTTCTTTTGCACAGGGGTTTCTTCTTTTCTTGCAACATGATTTCCAATGCCTTTTCCCTTCTTCTTTTATACAAGGATTTCTGGTAGGGATTGTTCTTCCACAACTTCCCTAGGAATCGATGATCTTGTGAAAGGTATTCTACCCTTGGTATTGGTTGTTGGAGGAGAAGAGGGGAAGAGTAGGTTCTTGGATGTAGTTTTGGTAGAAGAAGGAACCTCTTCCAACCCTGGTGGAGGAGGTGGTGAAAAATCTCTTTGTGGGGAAGGAAAAACTTCCTCCTCAGTTCTTATAACCTGTTTGATGACCTCTGAAACTTGAACATTAGCTCTTCCCTTTCTCTTCTTACTGGTCCCTACTTTAACATCACTGGTGGGTGATAAAGGACTTACATTCTGTGATTGAGGGGTAGATGTTCTATTCAAATTGAAGTGAGAAGCCACAACAAAATTTTCCCATGAAATCTCTTTCTTACCCAATTCCTCAAAGACTAGCATTCTGATCAATCCAGAGTGAAATATGCTAGTATTCACACCCTTAGACTTGGACTGAATCATGTCTGACATCTTACCTATGATCCTTAACAAATAGTAGGGAATATTCATTTCCACTTTACAAGTAAAATGCAACAAAATCCCTATATTGTATTGGTACAATGTGTTAAATATCCCTTCAAATGTAAAATATCTCTGGATGATCTTCAATATCCTGTCCAGCTTCTCAATCAATTGATTTCTTGGCACACCTTTAGAAAAATCAATGGCTTGATGTTCATGCTTAAGGAGATGTTTGGCATAGGATGAACTCAAAGCCATGGATTTAAACCAGTTTTCACCTATAATAGGAATTTATGTTGCAGCTGAAATAGAGGCCTCAGTCACCTCAAATTCTAAATCCCCAACCTTAGTTTTCATTCCATAAAAATGTAATGAAAACTGTCTTGTCACCTCTGAATGGCCTCTTTTCATATTCTGGTAGAAGGGGAGGCATCTCACCCTTTGAAAAACCTTACTTGCCATGGGATCTGTATCAAAAATATGCATATCCACAGGTTCTGTTCTAACCACCTTGCCCCCTTTGTGTGTCTTATTCATCTGAGGAGTATCCATGGATTAGAATGAGATATTCTTAAGGCTTATTAGGTAGTAATAACCAGGAGGACTTAAAATCGGGCTTCAAATGTACAAGGATGACCTTTTAAAATAGACTGGCGCTAGTAAGCCAACTTTTGAATGTGGGAATCCCACCCTTATATTTGTATAGGAATGAAAGTTTAGACAATGAGGGGGTAATCTATAACTGGAACTGTGTAGCTGGGTAAAAATGCTTAACTCAAAGATGAAAGGAAGAAGGGAAGACACAGAGGAGTTAAGAAGTGCCTTTGGGTAGCGCGATGCATATGTAGAGGATAGATTCTTTAGATTCTTGCAACCTCAATAGCTATGGAGAGAAGATGTAATCAAACTTTGATACAAGAAAACGAATCTCATAGGTTTGAAAAGGGAGGATACAAGGATATGATGCGAAGATGAGTCCCTTATAACTGTGCAAGCTCGATAAACCAAACTCTAAGAGCTAATTCTTTGTGAAAATTAATGTGCAGAGGAGGCAACACAAGATACCTATGGAGTAAACACCTATTTGAAGCTTCAGGGAAATCTCAGGATGAAGTCACAAACATTTTGGCCCTTGAATCTACCTCAACATTAGATTTGGTTGCACCATTGTCACCTGGTTAGAACTGTGAGTTTGAGAAGCGCAACATTCTTGAATTTTCGAATCACAAACCCTTATCAGGGCTCGTAAATTCGAGATCTTCAAGGTATCTTTAACTAACTCTTGGCGTTGAAAACAAGGATCATGACATCAGTCATGGTAATCATAACTCGTGATGGAAAGATGATGAACGGGAAAGGTGCTATGGAACCGCCTATGAGTGAGCAACGCTCAAATTTTAAAAATCATTGGATAGGTAAGAAAGGACAACAAGGCATGCCCAGGAGGTCATGAATGAGGAGAAAGGTGTGTCACATCAGTCTAGTCGTGGGAGGGATCGATCCTAGTGACAAATCATGAAGGGGACCAAAATTTATGTCATGAACTAAAATGGTCCTAAGTCCAAAAATCAATTTGAGGATCAAACATGAGTTATAATCCAACACTTTATTTATCTAAGGATTCCTACCAAACATAAACTTTAAAGGGATGAAACTTAAAAAATTAAAATCTAAGGCTTAAAAAAGGATAAAAATAGACTAAAAACCCAAGGCAATTTAGTGTGATAACAAGTCCCAATTGTGGTCCTACTGCACGTATCCCTTTTGGGAGGTATGTATTCATGAGTGTGTGCTCAAAATCCCTCGGGACATTATCACGACTAACTTTTGCAACCAAGGGTGGGATATATTCGAGAAAGACCGATGGGATCTGCTTTGCATTTTCCATATCATCATGGTGCTTGCTTCTCTTCTCTGTCGCAGTTCAGGATGGCCCAGATCAACGTCCAGTTGAGGGGGATTCTTAAAATCCTCCCATCGATGAGGCCTATACTCCTGTGAACATAAATTTCTCAGCCATAAGGTATTTTAGGATCTCCTCCACCAACATATCTACTGCGGTACATTCGCTCTACATGTGCACTCGTAAGAAAATAACTCGGGTAGGTGAACAGATACTCAAGGTAGTCAAATCAATGGTGAAGTCTAGACAACACAACGCGGTAGGCAATCACATCTCTATTATATTGAATATCCCAATTTGCAAAAGTGGTGTCGGTGCAACATGCAATGGATTAAATAAACAACATCGTAACGGATTCCTCCAATGGGTCGAAATGCCTTAATAAATATGATTCCATCCATTATGGCACAGTTTCAACGGTCTCATGGTGGTATTTTCTGCAATAACTATGTTTCTAACTGTTTTGGAGCGTCATTCTAATGGTCAGGATGCATCCAATAGACATATAGCTTCACCGTGGCGAACTGCCAGTCTGCATTGTTCTACTATTCCAGCAATGTTCAAGTTCTACAAGCCTACCCTATGTGAAGTTGTTCCTGGAACTTCTTGTGGTCTTTCTAACTTTGCTTTCTTCTTACTGAGCTTTCTGGCCTTCTTCCTTGTGATCTGAGTTTCTGGATTCATCTTTCCATTTGTATTCTTTTCTTCCCTTAGTGTACTAACTTCGCATTGTTGAGGGTCTTTCAAAGGGTTCAAATGTAATACCTCTTCGCTTACTATTTTTGGGGTAGGTTTTCTTCTATCCTATATGGAAAGTTTTTTCAATACTTCCCGCGTTCTTTCAACTTCAACAACTAAGTCTCTGGCCCTCATTTTCTTCGAATTGTCCTCTCATTATTCTATTATTCGTATTATTTTCTTAGCCATGAAGTCCCTTAATTCTTTATTTTTATATTCTTTAGCTTCCTCCTCTGATTTCCTTTAGATTTGATCTGTCTCAATTCAAGTCTTTCCTAACAAAAGTCCAAATGCAGTGTTTTTCTCCACAAACTTAATGACTTCAAATTCCTCTTTGGTCGATGTTCCATGGGAAATCATAGGTACATGAGTAAGTCTTCCACATAGGGTTATCATATTTACTTTAAACATTCTTATCCTTCCCAATGAAGGAATCATGGAAAGCTTTCCCCAAATTTCCCAAGTACTTTCTGGCATAAGATTCACATGTGTTTCCTCATCCATGACACAATCTATGTCGAATTCTATGATTCTTGTTTCTATGCACTCCTTCTCTTTTAAGAACTCTCGTAAACTGATGTCTTTGTGATCCTTCAATGTTTCTCTCATCTGTAATAATATGGTCTCTGATTCTCTCTGATTCTCTAAGATGTCCTTAGTTTCTTGACCCTCCTCATGGTTTTCTTGTCGCAAGTTCATCTTTTCAATTTTAGCAATCATTCTAGGGCAGTCAAAAAACTCATGATCAATAGCTTTACAAAAAAGACAAGTAGGACCTACACCAGGGAATTCCTTAGCAATATTTCCTGGTCTTATGCAGTTATAACATAGTGTCAATCCTCTCTTTCTCTTAAACAATCCTGAACCTTTCCTATACTATGAACTGTGATCAAAGTGATGGACCTGCAAAAAAATGTTTCTAGGGTCCTACATCCACTTGTTAGTCCAAAAATTCTTTCTATGCATAGGAATAACATATCTTTCACTATCTCTATAAAATTTATTCAGATCAAATCTTTTTTCTTCTATCTGTGCCCTAGTTTTCAGACTATGACCAAATCTATCAAACATACCTAGATTCATACTTTCGAAGAAAACATTTTCCACTTATCTTACCTTTACCAGAGCACAAAGCTTTAAGATCTTACCCCTTTTATTTAGATTGGGCTTCTCTTTTATCACAAATCTTCACAAGTCAGGTAGAATATTGTGTACTACAACAATAGATATATGCACAAATCTTTCTCTTTTCTTCATTTCCCAACAATCACAGTTTCAGATCCTAGGAACAAAACCATTTGTTAGCACAAGAGTAGACTCAGGGTTCAACGATTCAACAGTGCACCAAAAAAACCCTAACTACCATCCCTTTCGGAAACACCTATGAAGAAGATGAAGTCTCACCCAAGGTAGATGCAGGGGAGTTGCAGGAATCAAGTGTCTACAACCTAGTTGGCACACAGATCTGTGACCATGATACTTAACAGAGCACTTAGCCAATAGTATGCATTCAATTATGATTCTTATTCACATCACAGATTAAACCCTAAAAACAAAACAACACTTTAATAAACATATCAACACCTCTAAGCACTTAGGATCAATTCAAATATAACATTCATTCAAATCATAAAACACTAAGAAATTATAGATCTATCTATCATACATCAAGAACAATGAACTAAGCAAGCATAAGCATAAACACCATGAATAAAATTGCACAAAGCACATCAACACAGGATATACGTGGTTAACCCGAGTGTGGGGCTACGTCCACCAACTCTTATTCTTATTTATTATCTTCTTCCAATCTTATTACATGCACCAAGCTATAGATCCAACTCTGCAAAGGACAGGAGATCTGCGTGCACCTCACCAGATCCTCCTTCCTCGGATTGGGTCAAGGAACAAAGCCAACTACAACCACTTTCATGTATCTTTGCAAGTCTCAGATACAGTATGCACAAAGCATTTACAACTATTCACACTTAGAAACCCTCACAGGTTCTTGCACAAAGCCGATCAGAACTATAATCACACATATTGAACTCCTCTTACATCACTCAACTACTTATTTATACATTACAAAAATGGGCCTAAGCATGGGTAAACCCATGGGCCGACATCCCATACCCATTACATAAACCCTAAAATCCCCCAAAATCCTGTGATCTCTGCTTCACCTAGGTGCTCCGTCTTTGACCAGCCTATCGAAGTCCCAAGAATGGTCAAACATGACCAACGTTTCCTTAAAACATGGTCAACAACCAAAAATACTCTAGCATGAAATGAAAATGGTATATATAATGAATGCAAATGCCTACCTACTTACCTACACTTATCTATGAATTCAAGTCTCTTCCCCCTTATGGGGTTTGAGGAGGTGCCCGCTAAATGGTAATGGGCACCTTCTTCCTTCCAATGTAGACAAATAGTAGGCATCATTTATTGACTTCCTTCCAATTCTGAAGGGTCCAAGACAAAAATGTGCATTTCCTTTGACATTGGTAGGATATCCCTTCTTCGTGTCCCACATCCATACTATGTCTCCCTCTCTTTAATCTCTATTTATGAACTTGGTTGTTTCTTGAACAACCATGGTGTACTGTGCATAGGGAGGAGGGTGCGATTGTGCTATGAAAATTTATTGTTGGGATGGAAGGATCAATATGTTATCTTCTCCTTTCTTTAATAACTTGACAGTCCAAACTTTCGTGTATTTCTACTTTTTCAGGAGTTGTTGATAATATTCTTTCTTCGGCCATTATATCTGATCAAAGTCTTCCTCAGTAGAAAAAGGCATATCATCAGGAGAAAATTCAGGAGGACTTTCTTTGGTTGGCTCATGTGTTTTACTAGTTTCGATATCACCGCCTTCCTATTTGACGAAGCCAACTCCTTTCCTTCTAAGCCTCATCAAATAGTCATCTTATTGTTTAGACTAATAATCATCCAAGTCTTCAAAGATGTTAGATGCATTGTCAGGATAATAAACCCAATTTGTATCTCTTTCTCACTCCAAAACGATGGGGCGAGGTCCCACTGAAGCACTATCCCTCATGTATGTTTCATGCAAATGCAACACCTCGTCATTACCTAGCGCAATATTGTTCTCGTGAAGAGTGGGCCAACCTTGAAATAAGCATGAATCTACTGAGTTGTAGTCACTATGTCCCTGAAAGGGGTTTTTCTCATTTTTCTCAAAGTGGCCAGTTTGTAATAGCATGGAAGTTTCTTCAGACGATAGTTGGTCATTTGGGATTTTCTTTGTCAAAGAAGGGATTTCCAAAATTTCACGAATCCTTTTAACCTTTTGTAGGATATAGGCCATACTAGTGCTCATTTTTGTCCTATTATTGTCAGTTTTTGGAAAATGTTGGGGTAGATTGCTAGTATACACCTGGGGATCTTTAAACTTTACCCTTGATTTATCATTTGTTTGGCCAAAGTATTCAATCACAGGCTTCCTCATGTCTTGATTTTCATGGGTTTGACTTGGCGTGATCAAGGTGAATATAGAATCTACAAAATTAGGTTTCCCATGAGAAACGATTGGGTGATAACGTTCAAAATAAGAGTCCTTGCATGACCAAGGTTTAGGATCATTTTCTTGTCTTGCAACATTTTGTAGCTCCAAAGTGTTCAGACAAATTTATTCTATTGGAGCATGAGATTTTATTGTTTGAGGAGGTCTCACAGAAAGTGGCCTTTGGATTTGTGACAATGGCCTTTCTAACTGAGTGATTATTTTAGAGATACTTAGATCCTCAGAGGGTTCATGATTTCTTGAAACATTTAGGGAATCTTTCATGTTTGAGAAACTTATGCTCCATTTCCTATGGAATTTATTTTTTCTACCTCTAAAATCTCTGGGAGGTCATTCTCTAGTCCTCCCATGCCTTCCTTATTTATCTCCCAAATGTCATCATTGTT
>JZKD02S0867656.1:4109-14193 GCA_000966675.3 Picea glauca
CACTTATGATTGCATTCAAAATATTATGAACAATATCATTCAACAATGCATAACATATAACCACACATACACAATACACAAAATTTTTACGTGGAAACCCAAATGGGAGAAAACCACATAATGTTTTCTTATATATCAGAAGATTACATTCATAGGAAGAACCGACTTACAAAATTCTCTATCACCAATTGGAAGGAGGCACCAACCCCCTAGTTTACAGGATCCAACCTGAAGGAATCGACAACTCCCTAGATTCTCCGCCTCAAACTGGAAGGAGGCTCCAACCCCTTGATTTATAACCTCCAACCTGAATGAATCTCTAAGTCATTATATTCTCCAACACCAACTAGAAGGAGGCTCCAACCCTCTGATTTACAAGCTCCAACCTGAAGGAAACTCCAACTACTTGTATTCTCCGGATCCAACTAGAAGGAGGCTACAACCCCATTTTATTTCCCCTTGCTTCCTCCCTGAAATATAAATGAAGACTCAACATTTCACTAAAATTTTCATTGATAATTAACCTGTCAATGTCATTGATAATCAACCTGTCACTATAACTGATAATCCACCTGGCACTATCATTGACAATCAACCTGTCATTGCCACCGATAATCAACCTGTCATTGTCATTGATAATCAACTTGTCACTGTCACTATCACTGTCACTGTCACTGATATTGATACATAATCATCATCAAAGACAGATCCATTCGCATAACCCATATGCCAATATCACCAAGACCATCTCGCATAACATATGCCCAACATCACCAAGATATTCCTCAAACCATATGCCAAAGATATTCCTCAAGAAAGTGCCATAACATCCATGATAAACCATAAACCATGTATCAAATATTAACCTCAAATAATATGCCCAAAATCACCAACAAATGTCTCTAGCCATGTGTCAAAGACTCTACAAGATATGCCTCAAGCATATACCATAACATCAATATATAACCCTCAAAAACACATATGAAGACATACCTTTAATCATGTAACAACCTAGTGCATAAGATCTCTTCTCATCATACCTTTCTCAACTTCAGAATCATTAAATTGGGTCCACTTTGAAACTAGGTCCACATGGGTCCACATATAAACCCCAACATCAATTCTTAAATTTATCTTGAACACATGTTTGAGACTAGTTTCTGGATTAGTCACAAACCCTAACTTCCAAAAATTCTAGCTTTGTGCATGTACTGAATTAAGGTCTTATACATTTACCCAATATTATTTGATATCTTATCTAAAATTCCTCCAAGTTTCTCCCCTTTATTCGTCACTAAAAAAGAGATATAGAAATAATGGCAGACCTTCCTGAATTTTGGCCTATTCTGGTGAGCAAACTTGTACAACATGCCACAGACTCAATATTTTATATATGATTCTTAAACCCACACAAAAAATACTACATACTGTACACTTTCTAATGAAATTAGTCCCACATAATTTGGATCATCTATGAAGAATTTATGATTGTTTTACCCAGAACACCTGTTTGAGACTAGTTATAGGACTAGTAAAAAAACCTATCTTCCGTAGACTGTATCTCCAAAATTACAATGAAACATAATCTCAAATTCGTACCACATGTACCTTGATATGACTTATCAATAGCCTCCAAGTTTCACTATCTGAATCATTCTAGAAAAAAAAAATTATAGCGAAAATGGTAAGATGACCTTTAAGAAACATACCTTATAACACATCATCACAAGACTTCATCTTCCCTTGGAATTTCTCCCTTCTTCACTTCATCTTCACTATGAAATTAGTTGCCAATATTTTTCTAAGAGATAACAAGATTGAATGATGAAAAAGAGAGATTCTTAATGTGTATTTATACTTTTCCAAGTACCTCCTTTACTTGACTTTAGGGCCAACTTGTAACTTCTTTGACCATACTTCGAGGCTTTCATCTTTAAGAGGGAATAACTTCTCAACTGTGATGAACCAAGTGGTGTGTCACCTACCATTGGAAATAACATGATGAGGACTATCAATCTATGGTGGTTTTTTATCCAATTACAATGTCCTTCATACTATTTTTCTCCAATCAACTTCGAGCTTCATGACCATACCTTCATGGCTTCTTAACCACTTAATTGCTTAGCCATATTTCTAGGGCTTCTTCAGACTTCTTCAAAGAATATTCCCATTAGGTCCATGCTTAAAGCTACACCCTAAGGGGACCACTTTGTATACTTCTTCAAATACACCCATTACTTATAGAGGCTTGTAGACTTCTTATAGGGTTGACATGACCCATTACTTCTAGAGGCTTCTAGACTTCTTCTAGGGTTGACATCAATGAAAAACAAATTTCCAACACAAACTTGGCCCTTTTTCATAGATTTGTTAGTAAAATGGAAAAGGGAAAGAATGTATATTTTATAAGTGATCAACAATTGTCTTCTTCCTTGTATAACAAAGTAAATTCTTTCAGTGGTTGAAGTGATAATGTCGTAGAATTCCTTCCTATTCAATACACTTATGTTGCTAAGAATAATGTCTAAACAAAAGATTAATATTTTTCATAGTCAAGGAAGAATTATCATGTACATTTGGTCACAAAGTACAGGAAACTCAAGAGTAGAGCCTCCAAGTGTTTGAAAGCGATGGAGATTATTTCCTCAAATTTCATATGGCTATAGTAACATTTGAATCCCTACATGTTCATCCTATATTAAGCCTTAAGTCTTTATAATTATTATTCAAAACACCAAATTTATGCCCATACAGATCTTGCTTTAACTTTCTCTCTTAAATAATTTGAATATCGTATTTCACCTAATTTCATAACCTTGCATGTTCGGGTATGGGTTGAACTTGAGTAAATCGATGGTGCATAATAGTTTGATCTGATGACCATTTCCATACAATGTTCCTAACATCAGCATGTCAGATTGGAATCGATATCCCATTCATCCTAGGTGTTGCCTTGTGTGTCATATGATGTGTCATCTAGAATCCAAAAGTTTTGGTTTTGTTCCTCTCCTTCTTTATCCTAAATATCGGATCCCAGATATCAAATGTAGTACCTTTTTTAATACCAAACTAGAGTCTACTATTTGTCACCCTAACATAGGTCTTGTTCTATTTTTGAGTCTAACATGGAACTCGACGTGGCGTGTCATGTTTCATATTCTTGGTCTGGTCTAGCGTGGCATCTAGATCCTCCGGACTAAGCCTTAATTTGACTTTTCATCTGACGTGGATTCCTAGGTGTTATACCCCATAGAGAATCCAATTACATCCTTTATTTTAATAATTACCTTCATTCAAATCTTGAGTTATGGATCCATGCCTTTACAAAATCCAATCAAGACTTTCCACTTGTTCATTTTGTTTACTTCCTCCAATGACCACGAGTTAGACAAATCTTTCTTACCTTGCATGACACCCAATGTGGCATGTACATGTCATCTAATATGGTGTATAACGTGTCATCCAGGTTCCATGTTATCTTGTGTTATCCTATCTGACCCCCTCTGTGTCATTCTGACCTGACCCATATGACATGGCATTAGGACATCCAGATTTGTTCAAAGGCATACAATGTATGCGAGTCTCGAACATCCTCCAATACAAATATCCAAACCTTCTCATGATATGATTCATTTCATATTTTGATTTCTAGGTGTAGAACCCTGACTTAGATGTGAACCTTAACCTAGGTGTGGAACCTTGACTTGGATTTGGAAATAAGCCTCATTTTTTACCTCACCACATATTATTTTATTTTGTGTCTGTCTGTGTGTAACTAAAAAAAGATAAAGATTCTATTATATTCACAAATTTGTACAAAAAGGAACAAGGGGGTCTTCCATTAATGGAAACCAAACCCCAAACCCTCCTTGAGTGACCAATATATCAAGTAATTACCACCAAGAGACACTAAACTATTATAGATACATATCCTGAGATACTAGTTCTAAGGGATTGTAGCCTTAGTACATATCTATACTAGAAAGGAAAGCTTGGAAACTAAGCACCTGACTAACTTCCTTCCATAAAATAAAGACTTGACCCCTAGTCAAAAAAAAAAAAGGAACCAGTCAACCTGGTTCAAACTTATCCTTATATTCCTTGCTTGGGGTTGGGGTTCCTATGCAATCCTAAGCGTCCCCTTCATCCTGGATTTCATCCATGTCAATGGGGTAGTTGAACGATCTTGATGGGCTCTATGTAGTTGGTATATGATCATGTTTCTCATGTTATTGCTTTCTTTGAGGGACTCTAAATATAAATTTTTGATGGGACCTGCAACACATTTCAAACTTGCCTTCCATAATATGGATGGCATGAAGTAGGTCTTCTTGGTCTCATTTGGTTTTATTCAAGGATTGACCAACAATGGATTTGACCATCCAATAGGTCTATAGAACCCTAAAATATTTTGTTTCCTTGGTTCTGGAATGGATTGTATCTTTCACTAACTCTCTTGTCTCTACTACAATTTCATTTTCGAGGAGTTCCATACATTGCAACCTTGTCAATTCCTCCACTACTTATGTTTTCTTAATATCCTCCTTTGAGAAAAATTCCACAAATCTCACCTTGGTTTACCATGTATCCCTTGCAACCCGAGTGGAATGGGTAGGGCCTTTTGAAGATGAGGCTTCCTTGTCATGAAAACCCAGATTTTTTCCTTTGGATTTTATTTTCCAAAGGCAGGTCATCATGTTGATCTCACAACTTGAGGACCTGAACCACCTAATACTGGTAGGGATAAGCGAGGGACCTCTAGACGTAAAGAAATATTTTCTATCGAGAAGAAGTTCCCACCCCAATATAACTTCTACGTACCAAAAAAATTGAGCATTCATTAGGACCCTCTTATATATAAGTCCTCCATCCCTCCTCTTAGTTGAGTGCACCATCATAAACCCATGAGTCTTAGCCCTTCTCCTCCCTACACCTTTTCTTCCATAATTTATCCAAGTTCAGCCTCAATCCTTCCTCAACTTATGAAATGAATGTTGTGTACCTGTGCTAGGTAAACCCACCTTCTTCCCATGAGTTTCCATTATGGGAAGATCATTGCACGAAATCATTTTCATCACATCCACAAAAGTTAATGTATTTCATAAGATAGACGGTGTACTAGTCTAATTCCTTTGCATGAGTTCATTTGAGCAATTGCTTTAATTGCTTCGGGCAATGATCTTCCTTCTTGTGATGCCTCCCTCACATCAATTTTTTGTGCCTCAGGCCCATCCATATCCATCTATCTTGCTCTGTCCACCTGGTCCTGGAGCACTCATGGCAGTGGGCTCCCCTCCTTCCAGATATAATGTTGACTAGAAAGCATCCCCCCAATGTTGGAAATATAATCTGCCAATGGATTGGCTTTATGGAGAACATGCTCCAGAATTGTTATGGGGATTGGCCTAGAAATTCTGGTTGTTTCTTAGAGACCATATGCCAAATGATAATGCCTCGAGAGTTGGTCTGTAGGAGTTCCATTCATAATATTCTTCAAAGCGGAAATAAGCATCTGTGAAACTCCTTCAATGATGAGGGCTCTGGAACCTTTCTCTTGGGATATCTCTAACCCCTTGAGGAGGCCATCCAACTCTGCTGCTTTATTCAATGAGTTACCCAGGTTTGAGGAGAATAAGATCTTCACTTCACCCTGATGATTTATGAACACACCTCCCACCCCCAATGGGCCTGGATTGCCATTGGAGGCACCGTATAAATTTAGCTTAAGAAATCCCTCCTGAGGGGGTTTCCAATGCTCTTTGAGTTTTTCTTATGTGGGTCTCATAACGAAGGTTGTTTGCTTCAGATATGAGCCAAGATTCCAATTTTTGGAAATGAGGGCTTCATGCTCCAATTTTGTGTCCTGCAATGACCATGTGGTTGTTGCGATGTTTTCCTACATGTTGGTTTCGATGATTTCCTAGACTTGATCACTGTGTTGGGACTCAAAAATGTCGTATTTTCATCCACCTTTCCCTTCATCATTCTTCACATTTCATCACTCCATTAACCTTTCATGATATCATTTTCATAAATATATTTGGGTTTTATATTATTATTTTCACTCTATTCATTTTAGTATTAAAAAGGAATTTATGATTAAATGTTAGAAAGTCAACATCTTTTTCATATATATCTCAAAAATATGTGATCTTTGTAATGTGTAGGAAGTAATACAAAAATACTTCTCGAATATCTCCTCCACCATTTCAAGGGGATAGTTATTCAAATCCTATTCCAAGGAGAAGATCACAGAGATTTGGTTGGCATATCTTATCCAAGACTTATGAGAGACACGTGGAGGATTTGAAGGGATCATATTTTGTAATAATGGGGAAGTAGTTGAGAGAATAGTGGATCGGTAATTATGAGATGGTTATCTTATCTTCAAGGCTCTCATGTATAAACGAGAGTGCTCTCTCTCCATTTCATAAGTCTGGAATGAATCTTAGAAAGTTGGATTAGTCTTAGATTTTTATCTAGAGTTTGTGTTTTGTAATTTTGGAGAAAGGGATTCTTAGTTTGATTCATGATTTCATTATTGTTTCATGATTTGTCATTTGATTCTTGTAATGTAATTTGAGATAGCTTCATTGGTGTGAGCTCACATATATGTTGTTTTTCATTAAAATCTTCAGATGTTGTATTTCTTTTCCTTCATGTAATTTTCCATTCCTAGATTAATTTGATTTCAACAATTTCATTTTGAAAGTGTGTGTCAGCTTTAAGGAGAGTTAGATTAGATTAATTCCACTTCGATCCTGCATATACTTTGTGTGTGCTTCATAAGTCTACGAACCTTGGATTGACAAATTAAATGGTTGGAAAAGTACTACAACGCAATTAATACGACATTAGTTCAGCTCAACATTTTAGTGTCGTTCATTTGAATGGAAAAACTGTCGTTCCTTTTGTTACGATTGTTGTTCCCTTTGCAGGTAGTGTCGTTCATTTGAACGGAAGAAATGGCGTTCCTTTTGTTACAATTTTTTTTCCCTTTGCAGGTAGTGTCGTTCATTTGAACAAAACAACTGCATGCCAAAGATAGCATAGATTGCATCTATGGAGGATGAGGTATTGAAAACAGAAGGTAAGAACCTACGTAGGAAACAAGTAAAATGCTTGTGCCAACACCTACCTTCGACTGATGCATAGAGGTTAAATAGGTGCATAGACTTTACTGACATTCTTGAAAGAGAAGACAAATCCTCGGTTGATAAATTAATGTTAGACTAAGGTTGTTTTTAGGACATCTTTAGAGCCCAACATTTTGGCGTCGTTGCCGGGGAAGCATGATGGATTGAGGTATCAATTTATTTTTCATTTCAATTCATGCAAGTGTGATCTACATGTGTTGGTAAGGGGTCATAACAACTACTTGAGTGGAGACTCTTCATGTTATCCCTGCCAACTATGTAAGTGTGAATTTCAATTTCTGCAAAGAGTGTTTCAATTTGCACAAGAGTGATTTCAATTGCTGCAAGTGTGTTTGATTTCTGCAACTATGAAGAGTAATTTTTTCCCGTTTCAGCGAGAATGTTTTTATTTCAGTTTTTCATTTCGATTTGGGTGTTGTAAGAATCCTTTTTCAATATGGTTTAACTATGAGTTTAAGCTTAGAACAACTCATTCAAATCTTAGTGAAAGTCAGGATCCCCTCTTCTTGGGAAGAGGAGATCTTGACAATAGTCGATAACTTAATTACTCCTCCAACAACAAACGATGAATCAACATACGAAGAATCTTGCATATTTAATGAAGACCAATTAGGCGAGAAGGAGGTCGAGGAGGACAATGATGAGATACAACATGATATGAGCAAGACAAATTGTGCCTACAAAATCCTGATGGAACGATGGTTTTCAAGCGAGAACTAGGTTAGTTCCATTTAGATTTTATTTTTATTTTTTTAATTTAGAGTTTCAGCAGCTAATTTCACACGTTTATACATATTTCTGATTCTCATTTCTGATATTGAAAGATAACATATTCTTATTACTATTACGTGCTTGACTACATTGGCTATTTGAATACATGTAACTAATCTCTAATTTTTAATTAGCGTAGTGTAGGTAGGTTCAAAGGAATAAAACATATCAGTTTTGGTTTTGAATAAGTATGCTCTCCTCTAGGGCTTTGTGCGATCTCAAGGATCAGAAAGTAGGATGTTTATACATGTTTTCGGGAAAAATAACAATGTAAACAAAATATTGTTTTAATTTTGTTGAGATCTCCATTTGCTAACAAATTTCTTCCTTTAACTTTATTAGAATTAGAAATTGGTTTATTTTTTATTTTATTTTATTTATTTATTTTTTAATTTTAAGAATAAAATAATAAAACAAATTTAATATAAAATCTATAAAAAAAACAACACCATTCAAAAAAAAAAAAAAATTGAATTAGGACTTTTTATTTTTTTATTTTATAAGAATAAAAACGTGTATATATATATATATATATATATATATATATAAACAAAAAAAATGGTCTATTTTTCTAAAGTGTGCGGAGTAGTCTAATGCGCAGAGCCATGGAACAATAAAATATGAGTTTAAGGAAACAGATTGGAGTAGTCTAATGCGCAGAGTTGAAGCAGGATACCAATAAAAAAAATTGGTCTTATGGTATATTGAGTTCATAATAATTGGCCAACACTTATACATGTTCTTAAACTTAGCAATGTCTGCCTACCAAATCCGCTTCCCCCTAGCTAATTAACTCATGCCCAGGCTTGCACGCATTTTAATATTGTCTCCATTGCCCAGTTTCAGTAAGAAAGCATAAAAGACGAGAGCGATCAGTAAGCATAAAAAACAAAAGGGATTTAAGAGAGTTGAATCATTGAAGCAACAATATTTCTTAACATCGTACATATGTGAATGTTTAAGGTACATTGTCTGGATAAGGACAAGAAAGAATAAAACTGAAATGTGCCATGCTTGCGTTACTGAACTTCGCCAAAAACCCTATCATTTGACATTCATTTTTGTTGAAAGAAAATTTTGTTTTAGCTAGTCATAGCAGCTCCATCATGGACGCAAGGCACCGATCAGGGATAGGTTGAATGCAAATAAACATTAAAATGATAGTAAGAACTCATTTTTTTTATCGAGTTGAGGTACCCATGATCAACCAAAAATTTCAACGTGCATTCATCTTAAAGTAGTTAACATAAAATCTGTCAGTAAGAGTTTTTGAAGGATGAGGGAAATCTTAACTAAGCAAGTCCGTTTTCATAATGATTTCACTGGTATAGTTGGAGTTTCCTTGAACAAAATCCAGGGATTGTTATGATCTCTCAAATAAAAAATATATGTATTCCACGTTTGGAGTTAATGGAGCCAAACCCCATAAGTATCACTGTCACATAACTATTTTGAAATTTTATCAATACGTGTTGGCTTCCCTAAATTTTATCAATACATTTTCTTTGTGCTTCATTAAGTTAAAATTATTATGATGTTGCATATTTGATGGTTCCTTCTCTTATTTGGCGAAAATTTTTCCTCCATCGTTCCTCCCGGTCACATCGATCCGAAAGATCCGTCGACTTCAACTACAGATATGGCCTCACTGCCTCATTAAAGCTCATGGATTTCAACAATAGCTCTTGCTCGAGCTTAAATTCTGTGATGGAATAAATCTTCAGCACTTGGTCGATGAGCACAAGAAATGACACTCTTTATAAGAGACAAAATCACTCGAATAATCATGGTCCCAAGATGATACTACCATAGTTTCCTATCGCCTGCCACGCAGGTCAATGCATATCGTCGGTGAGGTGCTCTTGTCGAGAAAAGCGTGGCACAGTCTTCTCATCGGAATTAAGGTCGCAAGGTAGAAAGAAAACGAGCAACAAAAGGTATAAGGAAGGCACCAAGGAATAGAGCAAGAACTACACTTGGGGAATACCTTTAATCACTTCGCTTGAGGCATAACTCTTTCTATATCTATTGGCTCACTCCGCCCTCCAAATTCAATGGTTGGTGAATATATATATAGAGCGTTGCAAAATTGATTACAATTGGCCCAGTCCACCTATGGGTCATGACGGATAAGGAAATGAACCATTATAGATCTT
>JZKD02S0867667.1:0-14193 GCA_000966675.3 Picea glauca
CCAACAACAGGCAAAGCTAAATGCATTTTACAGTTCAGTACTAAATAATGAGAGGCAAAAGCTTTTCTACTTTCCTCTGAACTTTTAAGCTTTTGAACTTTCCTTAATCACAAGCGAACTTTCCTTAATCACAAACTTAGATGTCATAAGTTTCGTGGGTTAGTTTAAGTGGATGAATATTGTGGTTATCATATTAGATGTCATAAGTTTCACAAGCTTAGATGTCATAAATTTAGTGGATTAGTTTAAGTAGATGAATATTATGATGATCATGTCAAAGGTCTTGGGATCAAGTTTTTGACCAATTATATTTTTAAGATTGTTAAACCTCACCCATATATTGAAATGTCAATCTTCTCCTCACAAACTCTCAAGATAAGACATTAGATAACTCTAAACATGAATTAAAATTATTTCCTTGTTATAAAGAAATGTTCTCGAAATCTTATCATATCACTTATACTATGTTTCACTCCACCCATCATTTGGTAGTCATTCCAAAATCAATTTTCCCAACATATTAGGATGCTTTGCCCCAAAAAAAATTGATTGGATACGAACTTGGAACCTCTTTTACAAATAAACATCAACATGCTAGTACTTGAACAATAAATTCAAGATCATAACTAGAAAATGAAACAAACTCAACATTGTTATTTAGGAAAAATATTAAAATGTGTTATCAACATTATAGGAGAATCACTTTCCCAGCTAGTGCCCATGGAAAACTTAGCAGAGACATCCGCATATTAAAAGAAGAATATTAAGATGTGTTATCAACATTATAGGAGAATCGCTTTCCGAACTATTTCTCATGAAAAACTTAGTAGAGACATCCACATATTAAACTAATATTTTGAGACGGTCTTTTCTCATGCATTCCAAGTATTATGTTTCCATGTATGTCAAATGTTGTGATGATTATGTGGTTATGTCGTGCAATTCTATGTTTTTATGATGACACTTAGTATATGGTTTTTTCTTTTATATTCATGATGTTATGATGATGTTATGTTTTAATGATGGTAGTTAGCATGCTTATGTGGTTATGTCATGCAATTCTATGTTTTCATAATGACACTTAGTATATGGTTTTTTATAGTCATGATGTTATGATGATGTTATGTATGGGATAGGATGGTTTCACAATTAAGTATTGTCTCTTCTTCAAGGATCTAGTGTAGTAATGAAACACATTATTCTTGGGAAACATCCCTCTCCCCTTAAAGACTGCTAACTAGGACTATCACATCTCGATTTGGAGCTTTAGAGGTGATGTTAGGGTACAATTTTGTCTCTATACCCCTAAATTGTCTTCCTTCCTTCCACCATTTCTTGAAGATGTAATAATAATTGTTTATTTCATAGAACTACTTGACTCAATTATTAGTGAAGTATTCCTCTACCCTTGGGAACATGTAGTACACATTTATATTGCTAGCTTCATATGATGTTATACATCTACTAATATTAGATACTATCCACCTCGTCTCCACATGTGTATTCTCAACAAGCCATTGAATCACATCAAAACAAGGGAAGATTGTTGATCTACTTACCACATTATGGAGTTGAGATCTTCAAATGTTGCGATTTGTGATGGCATATAAAAAATCCTACTCATTTTCATTTACAAACATTGACTTTCCAAAAAAATTTGTGTACATTTAGAACAGTTGCCCATATTTAAAATAATGGGGAGGGATGGTGTTACCAGAACTCTTAGTGTACACAATTGTGGTCCCTTATTTCATCTTTGACTCAATAATTAAGCTCACTCTCTTCATTTTCACCTTCTTGGGAACCATCAAGTCAAACTTATCACTATACATTTTGAAACAAGCAGCAAATTATTAATTGGTTTAGTAATAAATTAAAACTTGGACAAACTCAACCTTCTGCAATTGTTCTTAAAAGAAAAGAAAGGTTTGGATGCTTGATGTTATATGTAACCGCTATTGAAAATTGTCTTTCTAAGGCATGTGAGGAATCAGGATTAGTGCTCTAACTATGTCTTTCATATACTACTCATTCAAAGGGTAACTTAAAAAAAAAACTAGGAAGCCATAACTTCAAAGGAAATCTCTAAATTGCATAATTGTCCAAATTGTGGTGGCATAAGCTTAATAACAACAACATAAATGGGTTTCTGACATAGAAATCTGGTTTCCATATCTGGCATCACATATACACAGGATTAAAATATAAGTGACAGTTTTATCATGCCCTTCACTCTTGAGAGTATAATTGGCCAGGGACTTTGTAAAGTAAAGAAACCTATTCTGCCTATCTCAACACAAACTGTATTAAATAAAGCAAAATTACACAGATTTTGAAAGTCCAACAACTGGAATTTCAGATTTTGAAAGTCCAACAACTGGAATTTCATCCAACGGTATAAAAAAGATTATAGAAGCACTATCCTTATAACAGCACTAATTAAAAACACTTTTAACAATATTGAAACTATAATATGTTTGTAAAAATATTCAAGGTGACTAAACATATAAGTGGCATATTCAACAAAACGTTGAAATAAGTGCAGCTCATTCACCAAGTTGTTACTATTATTTTCTTCCCAAGAATGTTGCTACTATTATTATATGGTAATATAATAATATTATATTATATTATCTTCTTTCCAATGATTTGGTTATTATTACAAGCCAATGAGTAATGGGCAATGTTTAAATTTTGTAGTCCACCGAAAAATATTTATCCCTTTTTACAAATTGACATAACTACATCGCTGATCCAAAACTTTTATGGAAAAAGATATCTCTTTATTTTAAATTTTGATTAAAAAATATTTAATATAATATCTTCACATATTTGCATTTGCGAGCTCCATGTTAATCCATCACCACTATTCTTCAAATTTTAAAGATTCCATCTCACAAAATATTATGTAATCACGGCATTAAATTACATTTTAAAGAGTGATAACGTAGAACATAGGTTTCAATAATCTCAATCAAACATCAACACGAAGTTTATTAGTGATTTCTTATTTGTCTAGTTGTTAAAATGAGAGTTAGCGATTTCTTATTTGTCTAGTTGTTAAAATGAGATTCCTTGGTTGATATTGTATTTCGCTATAACTTTTTACTTTCTTGTTACTTTCTTGATACCCTCCTTGTTGAATCTATGAATCAAAGAGTTAGAACACATCATGTCAAATTCTAAAAGATTTGAACTTAAACTCAAAACCCCTCTATGAAAGTAGGGCCCACTCTATTATCAAGCTTTCAAGGACATTTGATTATCAAGCTAGGCTCAAAGTAATTCAAATGCATGACTTGAAATTTCTTTGATTCAGGGATATGAGGGTCACGTGCCCCTATATTGGAGGATCGAGGAATAAGGCAAAGTAATTCAAATGCATGACTTGAAATTTCTCTGATTTAGGCATATGAGGGTCCCATTCCCCTATATTGGAGGATCGAGGAATAAGGTCAATAGGAAAGTTTGATATAGCTTGGAAGACATAAGTTTGAAAATATTTTGATATTATGAAGGGGATCCTTGTATCCATTGCAAGGTTAGAGGATTTTGAAGAAACATTTGAAATCTCTTTTATAATGATGGAATTCAAGTGATGTTAAAGAGGAATGTGTCATATTCTCTCATGATTGGGGGACGAGAGGTTTAGTGAGCATCAGGGGGAATTTGCAATAGGTTCAAACTTAAATTCGAAGGCATCAATTGTAAAGGCGGGGAACGTTTTGGTATTAGAGCATTGGGGAACAAAAAAACATCTAACTTTTGGAGGGTAGCTCATATGATTTATTTGAACCCTCTAATAAGAGGAAGATATGAAACCAGACATTCAAAATATCAACTATGGGTCCCACCATTGGTCAGTCTGGTCGAATCCATGGAACCCAAGGAAAATATTAAGAAATAATTTGAAGGACTATGATCGAGATAATGGAGGGAATTGAAAAAGACATCACTATCTTTAGATATCAGATAAGTGAAGGGATAGAGAGTATTGGTCCCTTTTTACTTTGAAGCTAGACTTATATTAAAAAGGGCTCGAATAAATGAACACTTTGTTGAACTAAACCTTTTAAACTCCAATGGTGAAGTCCCTCTCTCTTAAGATACAACATTCAAAATAAAGAAGGCAATTAGACAATTAGGGCTTTTGATCATAGTTTATCACTTCGAGAACCTTTTTTAATGCTTAATATTTTAATATTTTTACAACTTTTTATATACTAGTACCACCAATACCACTATATTTTTTTCAAATACCTTTTCAACAATATTTTTCAACCAAACTACAAAGAATCATGTGACAATATTACCCCATAATTTAAAATTCAACATTACTCCCAGCTATTTTATTTACTTAATAATTAAAAAAAAAAAAACGATATTTGAATATTTATTATCATAGAATCCATTACTAAGTGGGCACACTAGGGAAGAGGATGGAGTCTTAGGAGGATGAACTCCTAGACTATTCAAAATATATGAATGAGGGTGTGGATATTTTTGTCACATCATGATGCTATCTAGCACAAAAAAGGTGTAACATTTTAGTTGGGAATTACCATAATCACAAACATTTTTTTCTTAAGTCTAAAATACAATATCTAACGACAATAATTAACCAAAGCAAAGACCCTACATCTATTTGTTAGGATATTTAGACACTTAGGAGTTAGTTAAGACCAACTTGGTCTAATGTGTTGTTAGGTAAAAGTATGTTTCTTAGTGTGTTTCTTTAGTGTGCATTTGTAGTTAGGAAATCCGACGGTCACGATATGTTCCCGACATAGAGTGATATGACAGTTTATATTCTCCTCAATCTTAACAACTACATTGATATGTGGCTTAACACCCGATTGGTCCATGATCTCAATTTAAAGATCATGGAGGGTCATTTTCCGATGATCGATTGTGACAAACTCTCTTGTAAAATCTCTCTGTAAATTTTTTCTTTTGCATTAATAAATTTCTCCAAGTGGCCACGTATGTTGGGGCCATGGATATTTCCCCGTAGGGATTTTACTACGTGAAAACATCAATGTGTTGATATTTGATATGGTTGTGTGAGTGGTTACTAAAGGTGTTCATCCTCTGTTGGACTACCTATGTTGTCGAACATGGTATCAGAGTGCAATTGAAGACTCGCTCCCATTGTAGATCGAGATTGTGAAGCTGTGTCGCCTCATCTCTAGTTTTTGCCATTTATGTATATTTTTTAGCTGAGATGATTGTTCCATTGCGTCTAGAGTGCTCGTTTCAATCAAGAATGCTTTTCATTTCACTCGAAAAGGTTTATGTTTGCCCACTATACTGCCATTTCAATCATAACCAGAGGTATAAATCTCGAATATGCCCTTTTCAATTTTTGCAGAGATAATATTTATGTTTTTTATTTTTTATTTTCGGGTTGCTACTCTTTTCGATCTGTGTATTCTCTTTTCCCCGCACCATGTGTGATATCAGCAAATCAGAAACAGATCGGAAAGGATTTTCTTGTCTATGTATGTTTTTTTCGTGCACTCTGTGCGATCTCGCTAAATCATAAATAGAGGTAAAAGTTGCATTTTCCAGGTAAGCTAACTGAGATCTAACCCTTGTTGTCGTCGAGAAATGAAATTTTGTTCTTGTGTGAAAAGAGATTTTATGACCACACTCTCGAAGGTCGTCTTCAACAACAACAACAACAACAATCCAAATCCTCCTAAACAATGCAATATGTTTTGCACTAGCTCACTTGGTTAAAAGTTGTTTTGTTAAGTAAGAGGTCTTTAGTTCAAGTCTCTTTTTTGTTATTGATTTTGCATGCAACTTTCTTTTATAAAGTAAATTCATTATAAAAGTGATCCCCGCTTATTCTATAAAAGTGGGTCACTTCATAAGCAACTTATTTGTAAAAGTGAGGCTATTAGGAGGGGTATCACCACATGGACCAAATTCTACCTGCCATGTGGCTCTTTGGTTATTGGTTATGCCTTTTTTCAAAAGGGCATAACTTTCACATCTGAAGTCTGTTTTTTTTAAAGAGTCCAATTTTCTGAGATATTTTCATCCAGACCATTGGTTTTAGTTTTTAAATCCATATTATCTGCATATTTAATATGGATTCTCTTAGTGATCTTTTGCTTACCAACATCAACTACTTACAATGGAAATCCCATATGGAGGATTTATTAAGAATTAAAGGACTATATTAGATTACCTTGGGAAAAGAAGAAGAACTCACTGATGATGACAAGTATGTCAAATGGATTAATAGGAATGATGAAACTTGTGGATTAATCATAATGTCCATCTCTCTTGATTTAAGGTTTCACCTTCAAGGACTTGATGCCCCCAATAAAGCTTGGGAAAAGATTGAAGTTGTGTTTGGTAAACACAATATTTTTTGAGCTCACTAGTTAGAGAATCAGTTAATGATTTTAAATCCAAATGATTTTCCTTGCATTGAAGATTACTTATCTAAGTTCAAAACACTTAGAATTTTGTGTATTGAATGTCAACTAGATATGCTGGAAGATAGATGCATATATGTTATTCTTTCTAAGCTTGGTAGTGCTTTCTTTGTATATACCTTTTATGCCACCAAAGAATCTCTAGGGAGTGCTTATCAAAAACCCTCTCTTGAGTCCTTTTTTGATGCTCTGATTCGAGAGAAAGATAAGCTTGTGCAACTTGGAGTGATCATCACTATAGGTACATCCAACAAATCCTTAGTGGTCTAGCATAAAGAAAAATCCAAGAATCCCAAGAAGCAACATCATCACCACAACAACAAGAAAAACAAGTGTCCCAAACCCACTCAGACAACTTCCTCTCCTAATGGTATCAAAGGAGCAAAATATAAAAATAAAAAGACTGACAAGCATTGTAACTTTTGTGGGAAAGATGGTCATGATGAGTCCAAATGTTTTAAGAAGATGGAAATTTTAGAAGCAACGATGAAGAAACACAACATCAATATAGATTCTACTTCTTCTTCTTCTTTTTCTTCCCATCGACATGCAATTTCTTCTTCTGGTTTCTGCTTCAATGCAACGTCTACTTCATATTTTGATGAGTGGCTTATTGATTCTAGAGCATCTTATCATATGGCTAAGGATAAAGTCGTATTTTCCGCTCTAAATCCATGTAACACCAAGAAAATATTTTTTGGTGATTATATATCTCTTAGTGTTGTAAGGTCTGGAATAGTTCTAGTAGATAATGGTCATTTTAATGATGTATTATGTGTTCCAATTATTTCCTGCAACCTTCTATCAGTAGATCAAATCACTCATTCATGTGAAGGTAAAACCGTAGAGTTTTCACCTCACCAAATGTTGGTTTTTTCTCTATGAGATAATATGAGATGATTGATATTATTACAATGATGAGTGTTCGATATATAGAGAACATATGATGACCATCCATGAAAGAATGCATCCCTTGGATAATAAATAACTATTTATTATCATTATTACTTATTATATATATTATTTAATAATCAATAATTATATTATTAATTATTAATCTAGGAGAATGTCTTCCCGATGTTGTCCAAACATCAACACTCCCTCTCAATGAGGGAGGCATTCTGAATCATGCCAAGTTTGTCTCTGAAGTATACAAACTTTTCCCTAGACTCATGAAACATGCCTATCAATCCTTGGAGATGTCTCTCTCCCACCTGAATCAAGGGGAAAATCCCCCTGTGGCTCTCCCTCTGAGCCAACTAACTCTCTATGATATCATACTCACTATGGGTATGCATGTGATAACATCTAACATATTGAGTCTTTATCATTCCTAGTCAAATCAACATCATGACTAAGGAGAAAGACTACACTTGGGCCATTCACCACAGGTATACCCTTGTGAGTGAGTGTCATACCGATGCTATCTGACACATGGAAAGCACCTCAAGCACCTTAAGTCCATATCACTCCTTGTCATGATCAAGGAAGAACTACACCTGGGCCCATTTACCACAAGTGCACTCTTTGTGATAAAGGTATCATATCTCCCTTGTTATGCAACCCAATCTAGGAGAAGGTCCGCCCGATTCTTACTCGAGGCATTGTAGCAAAAGGTATGTCACACATGGCACTCCCATGTGGACTTTTAGAGGCTACTCCTTCTCGAAACACTAGGGTCAACTCACCATAGTGTGTGACGTCAAGGTTAACTCCCTTGACGTGTCTTCATATGCTCTCCCCAAGGGACGTGTCCTCATGTTCTCTCCTCAAGGGATGTTGGGTTATAATCCCAAACCCACTTATCCCTCTCGGATAAGTTTCCTCACAAATCAACTCAACTAAGTCACAGAGGAGTATGATTTGGACTTCTAGAGGCTACTCCCTCTAGAAACACTAGGGTCAACTCCCCATAGTGTGTGACGTCAAGGTAAACTCCCTTGACGTGTCCTCATGTTCTCTCCACAAGGGATGTTGGGCTATAATCCCAAACCCACTTATCCCTCTCGGATAAGTGTCCTCACAGATCAAATCAACTCAATCTAAGAGGAGTACGATCTGGAGAATGTCTTAGGAAGTTGTAATCATTAACACTCCTTCTCAGTGACGAAGGAATTCTCTGCCATGCCAGGTCTGTCACGAAAGTACTCGAACTCTATCCCGGTAATGATTTGGTAAGAACATAAACAACCTGCTCATTTGTAGGAAGGTACTACACTAGTACTACCTTCCTATGCACCATGTCTTGAATGTAATGGTACTTGATCTCAATGTGTTTCAATTTTTCATGAAACACTAGATTCTTTGAGAGCTTCACATAGCTCTGGTTATCACAATGGATAACGGTGGAATCCAACACATGTCCAAATAAATTTTCAAGGAGATTGTGAAGCCACACTTCTTCACGTACTGCCACACTCAATGCAATGTACTCTGCTTTTGCATTGCTCAAAGCCACAAAAGTATGTTTCTTGCCACACCAGGAAACCATGGAAAATCCCAAAGTGAAGCAACACCTAGAGGTTCTCTTCCTATCCACTACGCTCCTTGCCCAATTAGAGTCAGTATATCCCTACAATCTCATGTCAATACTGGAAGTATATCTCAGACCGTGTCTAACTAAGCCTCGCAAGTATCTCAACACATGCTTCGCGGAAATCCAGTGTGTTTGTCTCCACTGACTCATAAACCGGTTAAGTGTAGTCATTTCATAGAAATTATTTGGTCTAGCGTTAACCAAAAACATCAATGATCCAATCAGATGTTTGTACAGGTTCGTATCAATATCGTTGGAATCATAAGGAGATACACTTTGTTTGTTCAAATTTGTCACCATTGGTGTAGCCATGGGCTTACCGTTCAACATCCCAAACTTCTTCAATATCTCAACTATGTACTTCCCCTTACTTGGGAAGATCTCATCATTTATTTGCCACACCTCTAATCCCAAGAAGTAGTGCATCATACCAAGGTCCTTCATCTCAAACTCAAAGGCCAACGCATACTTGCATTCAACAATAAGGCTCTCTATACTGATGAGGAATAAATCATCAACGTAGAGGACCAAAATTAGGGACTCACCATTAACAGTCTTGTAGTACTGGTTGGGATCATCAACACTTGTGTTGAATCCCAAGCTCATCAGGTTTCCATCAATCCTCTCATACCAAGCTTGAGGTTCCTGCTTGAGTCCATACATGGCCTTCCTCAACCTGCACACATGAGACTCCTTCTCATGTATCACGAAACCATTTGGTTGCTCGATGTATACTTCTTCCTCAATATCTCCATTGAGAAAGTATGTCATCACATCCATATTATGTAGTCTCCAACCCATGGATGTTGCAAGGGAAATAATCATCCATATAGAAGTGTAACGAGCAACAGGAGAAAATGTCTCCTCATAATCTATTCTCTTCTCGTGAGAGAATCATCTAGTAACAAATCTCGCTTTGTGCTTCTTGATGATCTTGTCAGTTGTGTGTTTGATCTTATAGATCCACTTGGAAGTCACTACAAAATTCCCCTCAGGTCTCATAAAAATATCCCACACATCATTCTTCATGATGGATTGATACTCCTCCATCATGGCATCTCTCCATATTGGTTGACTAGATGCCTTCTTTTTAACAAGAAGGCTCAGAATTAATGATGTGGCTCATAGTTGTGGCATAGCAAGAATATCTTTGAGGTCTCTGGTGTGCTACTTATATGTTTAGTATAATGCACTCATTAATTATCAATCCGGGATTCGTAATCAATAGAGTTACAAGACACCAGTAAGAAAGGTAATTCTAATGTCATGAGTATGGAACTATTCTAGATTATGCATGCTGGAAACAAAGCAAACTAGCAAACAAAAACACACTTTGGTTGTCTTTCACAGAGAGGCTATCTACTCCATTAGGGCACATGCAAGTATGAGATGGATTTCTTTTGACAGATCAACTCTGCTATCTGACCCAGGAAGTTAATCATGCAATCACACTCTGAAAAGGGAATCACACATCAATCATCAAGACATAAAGGAAATCACACATCAATCATCAAGACATAGCATGGGCAGTTCAATAATCAATATACTGGGTATGTTGTGGTTCACAATATTCTATTGTGAACTTCACTAGTTCTTTTCCAAATACGTTTGACTATTGTTTTCAACATACATGTCCATTAGGAAAAATCAAATTCATAAGAACAGAAACAGAACATATGCAGAATAGAGTAAGTAAAGCTCTCTAAGCAATCATATAATCAAAATCCTAGACTAAACTATACCACTATCATCTGAAAGAATCAAGATTCAGCTAATATCATGATTATGCTACTGAAATCAAATGCTAACACTAATCTACAAAGATGATGACCTTTGTTGGGCGATGGGCCCTTGCCGCTTCAATAGGTCAGCGACTGGAGTCTATAGTAAGTTTTCTTTCAATCTACACATCACTCTTACTCAAACCTCAAAACATAGAATTAAACTATGCTAACAACTCAACTCACATTCATTCATAAACAATCAAGACATGAAAATAAATGACATCCTTCTATTAAACTTCAACTCAGAATATGTTCTAAAATATGTAACGTTGTTTCACATGTTGTGTTATGCGATCTCTCTACTCCTTCCACCATCCTTGCCATGACTATTTAAACAGTCTTAGTCGTGAAACACGAGGAGGTGAAATATTTAGCAGATTAGTCAATTGTCAAATTTATATATTCAGTTACATATTTTAAGCTTCATCCTCATAACATGAAGTGTATGAGGATGAAGCAATAAACAAACTAACTTAACATAGCCTTTCTAGAGCTTTGATGATTCAACAAACATCCAACAATTATCTTGGGCACGATCTGGAGCTAAACTTTGTATATTCCACTCCCTGTATTGGTACCGGATCGTGACAGGTGAGATTCAGTAGATGGTATCGGATCCGAACAGCATGCAAGTGGTTGGTACCGGACTAGAATAGTCTGCGGCCGTTGGTACCGGATCACAACAGTGAATGGTTCGGTACCAAATCTGAATGGAAGGTGCGCTTGGTACCGGATTCGGACAGTGGCAATCTGGCGTATAAGTACCGGATGGCTGAGCTGATAAAGAAATGTCGGACTCATCTAGAGGTCAAAGGTTACATGTGGAAATTTAAAATATTAGTACATGAAATATTTAGTCTCCTAGCTCAATAAACCACAAAATGCATGAATTCAATTATACTTTACCTTATGACCTTATCAATGGCTAATGGTAGTGTTCTTTGTCATTTATCCAAGCTTAGGTAGGCCAAAAAGGTATAAATGAGGAGTATAGTAGGGTAGTGGGGATGTTAATTTAGAGGCTCAACAGTCTCTTGCTCTCTCGGAAGCTAGCATGAGGAGTTCCAAGTCCTTCTGCCTCCTGTAGAGTTTGATGAGCCCATGCAAGTCTCTTTCAACCTACTGCAATATCTCTGGGAACATCAACTGGAGCTAAAGGATCAATGGGATCAAATTGGATCAATACGCTCAATTGTCTCTCTATGAACTGCTAGAGGGTGAGGGGGAGAAGGAACGATCTCTTCATGGCTCTCATTATCAATCTCCATGTGAGATCCTCTAGATCTCCTGAAGGCTACCTCCTCCTCAAAGGTAACATCTCTACTCACCTCAATCTATCTCTCACCAAGGATGTAGATCCGATATGCCTTTGAAGACTCATTGTACCCCACAAATGTACCCTTTTTATCTAAAGGGTCTATTTTGGTCCTTTTCTCCTTGGGTAAATGAATGTATACTGGACACCCAAATATCCAACCTCAAGATTCACTCATGAACTATGTCCATACTAGACATCTCGTGGTTCCCTCGTGGAACACATGTCTAAGACATATCAAGGTTCCCTCATGGAATCAATGTCTTCTCTATGAAACATCGAGGTTCCCTCAAGGAGCCAATGTCCCCCAAGACATATGGAGGTTTCCTCATGAAACCAATGTCTTGGTTCCTTCATCTAACCATCTAAGGAACGTCGAGATGAAGTATACATTCCCCCCTACTAGTCCACACAAGACCCTCCGGGGAGAATGTCTCATGATGTTGCCTCAAACATCAACATTGCCCTAGTAAGGAAAAAATCATCAACATATAGTACTAGAATAAGAGATTTATTACCATCAACCATATAGAAAAGGTTGGGATCCGCAACGCTTTTGGTGAATCCCAAGCTCAATAAGTATCCATCAATTCTCGAATACCATGCACGGGGAGCTGCATGCCTCTCGGCATTCGAACATATTCACATAATGGGTGAAACCACATATCCACAATTGGAAACCATCTAGATTTGCTCTCACATAATATGAATGTAACACACCAAAGCAAACATACAAAGAGCATATACCACTATTCAAACCAATACATGATCCATGCTCTTTACAAAGCATGATGGATCTAGGAATCCTCCTCTAATGGAGACACCTCTCTCGTACTTCAATTTGGTGCAGATTATACTGGCAGCTCATCAAACCCAAGTCTATT
This sequence comes from Picea glauca, assembly GCA_000966675.3. Classification (NCBI taxonomy): domain Eukaryota; kingdom Viridiplantae; phylum Streptophyta; class Pinopsida; order Pinales; family Pinaceae; genus Picea; species Picea glauca. The sequence continues at coordinate 12,972 of JZKD02S0867667.1, forward strand.
ACAATCCCCCTTAATGAAGGGGTTCAGGAAAGGTTATGTGTATACTTGAGTACCAAATTAAGCATCAGAAACTTTAGGGAACCGACAACCTCCTCCAACTTGGTGCAATGTATAGGAATCCAACAACATCCACATGGAGATCATGGCTCTTCCACTACAAATTAGGCCAGATATAGTGCTTTTGAGGCTAATGATATATACCCATATGTTGCATCTTATCATCTGGAACCTCCAACAATGTAAACTGACATAGCCCATCGATATAGTGGCTTTGATTTCTCCCAATTCTCACAGTCGAACCCTGTTCACAGAGGATCTTTCCCTTCATGGTCAGGACGGAGGACCTCCACCATTTCATCTAGATCGTTCAAGAGTTTGTAATCGAGTGCAATATCGATAGATTATATAGCCAATGCAAGAAAACCCCATGAGTACAACGTCGATATTCAACTGAAGATACAAATAAACCATGATCGTTGTTTCTATGAGCTTCCAAACCTTAGTGTTATGGCCTCCAGAGACTTGTAGGGGGTGGTGTTATCTCCATGGCCATTAGTGCAACAACTCTAGATTTTAATGGTTGTGGTGGTCACTGCAATGGCTCTATCTCCCAGAATAGTTCTCCCAGATGAAGGAGAGCACCCTTTTGAATCTCTTCAAGAACATGCTTCATGGAATCATTCCTTCCTCCATTGATGACCTTCTCAAACGTGAAGATTTGCAACCATGGTGAAATGAATTCTCTGGTGGAATTCCTTACCAGTTGGGTTGTTGCGCCTCCATTTTTGTAATGGAATCGTGTGGGATTGATTCTCTAACCTTCGCTTCTACTCCAAATCTCAACAAGTTCCTCAGATGCCCAATGTTATTGTCAACGCAACCAGGATAAATTACCCTTCCTTACAGTCTTCATAATTTTATCGTTCAACAATTGCACTACAACGTGCACAATACCTCCACGACTAACAAATATCTTCACTCCGTTGGTATAGCATTTTCAATCTCAATCTTTATTTTCTAGCGGTCTATGTCTCTTCAACACGATGGCTCTCTCTTCTGGATCACGGGCATTCAAAGCACTAACACAGTGTAACATCCCGCTCTGGTGCACTTACCAAACTTATTCTTTGAGGACACTTGCTTGCAAGTGATCTGGACTTTTATGATGATAAAACTGTTCCTTCATTATGATGCGTTAAATTATATGACATGATGTGTTACT
>JZKD02S0867678.1:0-10006 GCA_000966675.3 Picea glauca
AATACTACTACCAATTATTCCCAAGCAAACTACTTTGCTTGGGTCTCCAAGTTAAACTAGTGAAAGCAAAATTATACAAGAAATGAAATTTAGCTATATCACCTCACAAGAACACCATGAAGAGCACCAAGAAGACTCCCAATGCACACAAGAGATCCTCCAAAGCTTCCTTTATTATCCACAAAATGTTGCTACAAAGACTTGTAGCAAGATTTACAATGAGAGAATGGGAGACAGAGGGAAAAAAATGGGAGAAATTTTGGCATAATAGACTTGCAATGAGAATAGATGGAGAAATGAGGCTGGGTGGGCACTTTTTTATAGTTGGGGGAGAGGAAAGGCCCCTCTTGGATGAGCTCCAAGTGTCACACATCCAAGGGAGGGAGGTCATCTCAAGGGGTCACACTTTTAGGGTTTTAGTCACGGTGAGGGTGTGAGGGTGAGTGGGGAAGGGGGAAAATACCTTTCCCACTTATCAAATGTGAAGTTAGGGTCAAAGGGGGGTACGCCCAAAGTTTTGGGCACCCTCTTGCTTTATTTTTTATTTCCCATGTTTTCATGAGTAAGAGGGGTGCCCCTCATCTTAGGGAGTGACCACTTGAGGTTGTTGGCTTAGCAAGGGGGGTTCTTCTAACTAGAAAATCACTTTCCCAACTTAGAAATACATTAGGAATCCTTTTCCCACTCTCTCCCATGACTTCAGTCACTTTTACAAAATTTGGCTATTCTAATTTAGTCAATTATTTGCTGATTTTTGACTGACTTGGACTCCTCATGGACAATAACCTAGCAAAACTTGTCCAATTGAACTGAGACTTGGTCCAAGGGTGTAGGGGATCATAAACTATTTGATTTGAGTACTCATACCCATATACAAAACTCCCAAGGACCACTTTTTTACATTTTATATAAAAAATAATTAAAAATTCTCAATTTAATTTGCGGGAATTTTAATTATTTAAAAAATCCTATGAAAACTTAACAGAATTCTGCAAGACTCTAGGAGATGTCTAGCATGGTCATTTACAACACTTCTAAACCTTAGTTATCCATTGGGCTCGATCATTAGAACACCTTTCACCAGTTTGGAGGATTTATGTGAGTGGAAAGCTCAAGGATAATTAAAATTGCAGTTAAGCAAGATTAATTATCTGAGGAAAAAAAACACTCGATGAAAGGACTTCCCTAATGATAAAGTCCTAGGTAACTAGACAAAAATTGACTCATGCTAGCATATTACAATATTACCCCATGCAGGGGAGTAGACATTCCGAGTACATAGAAAGATGTGCCAGGGGCAAAATTTGCCTTGTTGAGCCAAAAGTCTTCAAATTGGTTGTATCACTAGGTACATATCTTTATGGTATATGACGTTGACCCCTAGTCGAAATAGGTGGTCAACATGCACCATATCTCTGTTTCATGGGTTCACTTCTCTTTATGTGATATTTTTGTTCAAGGTTTATGCTGGATTAGGGTTTGCTGAAATGTTCATGGCAGATCCATGATCTGTTTATCCTTTCAAGAGATCCTAGACCTTTGCCTATGCCTTGTGGTTCTTGTTTGCTCCATGTTGTCTTGGGAAATAAATTGCATCTCATATCTTCCTAAAGGATTCTGAGTATCTATGATGGCTTGATTTGTGCCATGATATTATATTACTCTTCTGTAAAATGTTTGTAAAACTTCATATATGATGAAATATTTGATATTATAATATACATGCTTCAACAAACGTTATCCATGTAATGGCGTGACCTTGATCTTCGTATTATTGTGTGATTCCTACCAGTACTATTGAAGGAATGCTATCTTTGTAGGAACATGTAAGAAATCCACTCTGAACTAGACTCAGTAAAAACTGTGGTTATTTAGGAGTTTTGATGGGGATCACATCCCTCATCGAGTGTTAGTGGAGCTAATAATTTTGATGGAAATTTGTATCTCAATACTTTGTTTTTCTAGTTTTAAAATATGAATTACAATTCTTTGATCATTTTTTTCTTGAGATTCCACATGTATTCTCATTAGTACCCCCAAAATTGCATTTTTGTGAATTGCTACTTGTCCCATGTGGATACTCACAGTCTCATCCTAGGCATGAAGCATATTTAAAATTGAATGTTCAGTATCCTCCAAGTATTTCCTTTGTAAGTTATTTAATTGTTTGAGGTCCCATTTATCTAAGAACATGTTCATCCTTGGTACAAAGTACACATAAAGGAATTTTTCTGGTGATTTTTGAAATTTCATGCTATAATGATTTTGCTGCTTTATAACATTAGTTGTTCATGGTTGAGATGTTTTCTGAGTTTAGTTTTCTTGTTGAGTGTTTATTTTATATCTCGTAAGAGCATTATAGATAGCTTGCATTTTATTGATACCTAGGATGCATGATTTCAAAATAAAAACGACACCTAATATTCTCATCTTTGTTGCAGAGGCAAGGCCTCTAATTTGCTTCATAGCAGATACACTGGCTATTAGGGCATTAGCATGGGCTCCAAGTGATGGGTAACAATTTTTTATGTTTATTTCTTGCAAATTACACCTTGTATGATAGTATAAATAATTTTCTTGCAATACAATTGTTTTAAACGATAATGTTTGTATCTCTATTTTGAGTTGCTGTACTTTATGTAGTGTTAACTAACAGCTACATCTTACACAAATTGAAGCTGAAGCCTTTAAAAACAATGAGAAGTACTTTCCTACATGGTGAATTTCTGAATAGTAATTATGTAATATAATTTTTATAAACAATGATAAGCACTTTCCTACAGGTTTGAAGCCATCAACAAAAGAAATCAGTTTTGCAATAAGACCTGTTTCTAGGTTCATTACTTTGCCAAGAGTTGTACACTATATGGTTGCACAAGGATTTAGAGCTATCTAAAAGGAATGCTAGATTTGGTGTTGAGTGTGTCAAGAATGATAGGCTCAATTTGACAAGCTTGACATATTCATATAGGATCACCAGATGATAGAAAATTCACTTCATGTTATGTATTTTAATTCAGGTTCAGGTGTTTCATATACCGACAAGAAGCATGGTACAATTGCTTTTCCTTCAATGGAGGCAGAGTACAAAACTTTGACAGGGTCTGCATGTGAAGAAATGTGGCTCAAAAGAGTTCTTGAAAACACTGTGAGATTGTCTTGATAAATCTCAATTATTCTTCCCATAAGATCTCTGAATGCATAATCCATGGCTCTCTAGAATGTAGCACATGCATTCATCAGACCAAAGGGCATCCTCAAATACTCACAAGTGCCCCAAGGCGTGGTGAATTCTGTCTTATGTCTATTGTCTTTCTTCACCATACTTGATTGTAACCTGAAAAACCATCCAAAAATGACGACATCTCTGATGATGTAATTCTTTGTAGTAGATTTTCCATGTTTGGAAACGGATAATTGTCTTTCTCAGATGCTGCATTGAGATTTCTGAAGTCCATGCAAAGTCTTATCTTACCGGTCTTCTTTCTCACTATCACTGGATTAGAGAGCCAAGTAGAATGTCTTGCGGGAGCGATGATTCTTGCTTTGTATAATTTCTGCAACTCTTTTTGCACAAAAGGGGCCAACTTCGAATTAATATTTCTCAGCTTCTGTCAAAGTGGCTTAGCACCTTCCTTCAAGGGTATAGTGTGTTGAATTATATCTCCCTTGTAGGCCTTCAAATCATCATAGGAGAAGGAAAACACATCCCTGAATTCTCCAATAAGATTTTTGATTGCGTTTCTTTCCTTTCCTGATATTCCTTTGTTAATCTTTATCATCTTTGGATTTTCATTTCATCCAATATTGACTTCCTCATATTCATTGGGCTTAATCATCCCTTTCTTCTCCTTATACCTGTCATGTTTGTTGAACAAATCTTCAAGAGGTACAAGGCTTGTTGGAATCCTGTTTTCCTTTATTTCTTCTGAACCTTCTTCTCTCCAATCGATCTGGTTGTTGACAAATTCCTACAAGTTAATCATGAATATTAAAATCTGTGCATCATCATCGAAAACCTGCTAGTTAACGAAGTTATCTTGGACTGATGGTTTGAAAATAATCTCCATTTTTCCATTCTTCACTAAATCATCACAAATCTGTAGCGTTGCAGCAGAGACGACTACTACATCTGCTCTTTTATTCAAATCCCTCGGTTCTACGTTCAAGGATAATGCATCAAACCATTCCATGGCGTCCCACACCGCATTCCCGTATCTTTTCAATCTTTCATTTTTAGAAGCATAAAGGCCCTTTACTTGCAAAACAACTAGGTCAGAATCACCAATGATTTTCAAAATCTTAATTCCAAGATTCTTAGTTAAATTCTAAGTTACCAGGATTCAGATACGGATGCGGATCCGTCAGATTTTTGAAAAGCCAGGATCCAGATACGGCGGGGAAACGGCAGGTACAAACTATATATATATATATTCCAAATTCCAAATGCTACACTATTCATAGCTATTGGCCTAATGCCTATTGATACAATCTGAAGACCCCAACATGCAGAAGCATTATTATGTGTAGACAAAACCTAGCCACCTAAAATAACTCATTGGTGGTAGATAAGGGGGTAGACTTCCACTCCTGCAAGATGTCTCTAGATCTTGGGCCATTAACCTGTTTCCTTATTTTAGAGGAAGATGAGCTCTTAGCAAATTGAAATTTTTGTAATTTGTAAAACTAAAATTTAAATAAAAAAATTTAAAAATATAAAATTTTAAATATGTAACTTATGTATATACATTTTAAATGTATGATATTTATATAAAATAAATTAATAAATTGGATTTAGTAAATATAATTTATAAATTTTAATTTATACTTTAGTATATAAATTATAATATAAATATAAAACTTAACTTAAAGTATAAGTTTATAGGATCTAATTAACATATATATACCCTTTAATAACCATATTTTTAATCTTTTAAATATATTATAAATTAATTTATATGATATTTATATAAAATAAATTAATACATTAAATTTTGTAAATATATAAATTTGTAAATTTTAATTTATACTTTAACATATAAATTATAAATTTTAATATACATATTAACATTAACATACAATGTTCTTATATATATATATATTAAATACTAAGGTTATTAATATAGGTCCTTTACATATTAATATTAATATACATATTAACATTAACATACAATGTTCTTATATATAAGTTATAACTTTACGTATAGGTCCATCTCTCGAACACTAATATCTTTTTTTTGTCACCGATTCCTGTTCCAAATGAATGGTCGGCCCCGATTTCTGTTCCGACTCCCTGTTTCCCAAACGCTCCACTGGTGCTTGAACGACCCCATCCAAGGTGCCCGACAATGATAGGTACAAGCGACCCACTAGATCTAGTTACGGTCATCTAAACTTCACCCGCGGGCACATGGAGCAGAATTCATAGTGAAATCGAGATGACAAGGAAAACCTTTTTTTTCACGTATTTTAAAGAACCCAAAATTTCAGGATCCACAGATTATTATCAGGATATGTTTGACAGTGGAGGAAATGTTTATGAACCGGTTCTTGGGCGGATCTAAGAGGATTTGAATCCGGATCCAGATCTTATACGGGGATTTGCAGATCCATCCCCTAGGATCGACGGATCCGGTAACATAGGCTAAATTCATGTTGATTTTTTAATTTCCAGATTTGATAATTAATGCCTTATGATTTTCAAACAGATTTTAATACCACTGTTATCATAGATTAATTACACTAAAAATTTCAACTGAAATAAATTGCAACGGAAATAACAAAATCATAGAGAGATAGCCAGCACAATAGACACAAGATTTATCCTGGGAAAACCCGAACTCGGGAGAAAACCCAACAACTTTTCTATAGAAGAATTCAGTCTACGATATTACCAGTACATCACCATCAATAGCCAAAATACCATGCAAGAAGTATCTCCCCAAAGCCTAGCATCTCCAAGAGCTAGCGTCTCAATAAGATAGCCAAGATATAACCAAGAGAAGGTTTCTTCAAGCCTAGCACCTCCCCAAGTCTAGCACATACACCAAAAGAACAAGAACTCCAAAAGATAGCGAAAATATCACTACTGCAATTGACAACTGGCAAGTGCGCCCTTGAGGAGAAGAGTTGTGTATGTCAAAATGAAATGACTCTGCGTCTATTTATACTTGTCCAAGCGCCTTCTTTTCATTGGTGGGGCCGACTTCTTCTGGTCTTCAATATGCTTTTTGGGGCTTCTGCAATGGTGTAGATGGGTCTTCTTGTACTTCTTGGTATTTCTTCTCTTCTAGAAAAGTTGTCCTTGAGCCTGGTTGATGTTATCTTCTCCGGCATGCACCCAGTGAATGTATACTTCTCCCACATAGCACCTCGAGTCTCTGTCAATCCTTGTCAAGTCACATGATCAAGGATAGAGACTACACCTGGGCCATTCTCCTTAGCCAAGTCACATGGCCATCTGAGGAGAATGTGTGCCCGATGCTAATACATGGATAACATCAACGCCCTGGGCCATTCTCCTTACCCAAGTCACATGGCCATCTGAGGAGAATATCTACCTGATGCATATGTACCCCGAGTCTTTGTCGGTCCTTGTCAAGTCACATGATCAAGGATAAAGACTATGCCTGGTCATTCTCCTTAGCCAAGTCACATGGCCAATCTGAGGAGAATGTCTGCCTGATTTAGCCATCTGGAGAACCATCAACACCTTGAGTCCCTAGGACTATGCCTGGGCCATTCTTCTCAGCCAAGTCAGCATGGCCACTCTGGGAGAATGTCTGCTCGATGTTGCCCAAACTTCAACAATTCAAACCAAGTAAAAGTGCTTCATATTCAACTACATTGTTAGTTTCTTCAATTTCCAAATGAAAAGCATAACATGGAACATTACCTTCAGGGGAAGCGAAAACAATACTTGCACCCACACTTGCTTTGCACTTGGCCTCGTCAAAATTCATCTTCCAAATGATGTCAACTTTTTTGTGAGGATATAATTCTGTTGTAAACATGGCATAGGATCCAAGTTCTTCTTCAAAATAAACCAATTGTTTCTCGGGGTCCCGTGGATCCTCCACATGATATTTCCTCATCTACTTTCTATGTAAGATGACTAGAATACCTTGAAAATTCAGAATAGTGGCATATGATAAATCCATTCGAATGCTACCTCCAAGGTTAGCGGCCCACTTTCTGGATAGAAGCATTCCCCAGGCATCGGGAACATCAATGACCACCATGTCCATTACTAAGCAAATATCTTGATGAGCGACCAAGCATACTTGAAGATCTTTGATTAATCCACATACTTTGACTTCCCTGGAGTCTATGGCACAAATATTCCTTTATGGCCTCGAAGTTTTCAAACCCAAACGTTCCATCACCTTGAGAGACATCCCATTGGTCGAGGCCTCAGAGTTCAACACACAGTTATGTAAGAGCAAGTCTTCCACTATCAATGATATGAAAAAGGGATGGTGCTTTGGATTGTTGCTTCCTTGCTTGTACATAATTTGGAGAATAATAGTGGCATCTTTAGTCTCATTCACAAGATGAGTTTATTGACTGGTTGGTTCAAGCCCCAAAACTTCTTTAATCTGGTTCTTCACAGAAGGAATCTTTGCTAATTCAACAATTGGAACAAGAATCTTAACATTACTAAGCGACCCTGTCACATCTAACTTTGTCTCGTGAGGGTTGCTTGTTGATGAATCACTTCGTGGTACCTCTGCACTGGGTCTGGTTGGTTTTGCAACTTGATTATCCTTTTTTGGAGGCTTGGAAGGTCGTGGGTAATCTTGTAGAGGGTTACTTCTCTTTCTTTGATAGGTTATAACTTTCACTTCATTCTCATACATTTGATTTATCTCTTCTAGAGAAGGCATTTCCCCAAATAATTTGACAACTATCTCTTCTTCCCTTGAATCATCATCCATCAGTTGCCAATCCTGATAATCATGCCCATCAAACAAATTGCTACAGGTGTCCAAGGGTGCTTCAATGCCGTGATTACGTGATTTGGTTGCTCCCAGGTAAATGGCACAAGTCTTTTCATCTTGGAGACTTTTACAAGTCCCACAATAATAAGGATGTTCATTCCCCATCATGTTGGTAGGTTCCAACGATGTAGGAGGTATCTAATTTGGCGGTGGGCCTTTGTATCCATTTCTTGGTTGATACCTGTTCTGGTGTTGATTTCTTTCCATTTGTACAACCTTGTCTTGTAATGCATTAGTTGTTCACGTGAATGATACTTGCCTCCATTTTATCTCCTCTATGAGAGTGGGGATGGGATTAGGAGTAGGCTCAGTGGCAGGAGGTGCTTTCTGCGGAGGAGGCCCTGGGGAAGTTTAATATATCCGATTTCCCTGAAAGATTCCAACTTTCATCGATGCTCTTAGCATTGTGTTTGGCAGCGGTGAGATCTGTAGGTTTAGCATCATTGAGAAAGAAGTTAAAATTCCCTTGAAAAGCATTCATGTAATACATCAAGATGGTGGTCGGAGTCGGTTGACGAGTCTGAGGAATATCCTGCACAATCTTGTCAAATCTGTAGTTAAACTTATCAATAGTTTAATTCTCATTTCTCTTAATGTTAGTCAGAGCTTTCAAAAGAAATCGATTTTCTTTCTTTTCCAACCATCTATCGAAGAAAACATTCTGGCATTCTTGAAAAGAGTTAATGCTATGATCAGGTAATGATAAAAACCACCTCCTAGCATCATTTTTTAATGACAAAGCAAAACATTTTTATAAAATATCTAGATGACAAACTCCCAAAGTAGTGATATGCTCAATGAATGCATCCTAATGCTCTTTTGCACCAATGGCATTATCACATGGAATGTAGGCAATTTCTCCAAAGAAGACAAAAAATCATGAGGTTGACGGTTGACTTGCAATGTTAGAGAAATCAAATGGTTTGAAGGCATCTATCAACCATGGAGCAACCATTTGATTTTGAGTTAGAGGACTTGAATCAACAAATAATCTTCTTATATCAAATAAAGATTCAAAACCTAAACGATTATTGACTTCCCTTGCCTTGAGCCTATGCTTCCTTCTATTGTAAACAAGTTCAAGTTCAGGAACAAGACGAAGTTTACCTTGGGTGTTCCTTCTCGTAGAGTACCTTTTTGTTATATTTGGATTCGGTGGAGTCGCCAAATGAGACAATTAGGTTAGCAATAACAATAATCTCATCAAGATACAAGTACAAAGAACTCACCCAACAACCTGGCGGGAAAATTTCATCAAGAGCTAGGAAACGAACGAATAAAGATTTCTCTGAAACACATTCACAAATTCATCCCCAACAACGACGCCAAAAAATGTTACCGCCCAAACTAGCAACCTTTGTAGAGGTGCTAATGGGGATAAGCACAATATGGGAAACACACCGCTGTCACCTTAGCACCGTTTCCCCTTCACTTTAGGCCAGCTCCTTGAAGCCACGGGGAGTATTCCAATCCACGAAAACTAACCTGTACCGTACCTCAGGGTAGCTTACGATACAAATCACTTCCAAAACACACACCTCGATATATGGTTAGATAGACCAATGCCAATGGGATAACTTTTAGGGTTAAACCCTAGCTTTAGGGTTTGACCAATTCCAATTTTCTTTGCTGCAATTTAATTTCCAGAATGGATAAACTAACTCTGGAATAATAATAGTAAATAAACAATAATTAATGAAGTGACACATGTCCTAACCTTAAGGTTCGGCGATTTTCAAGCATAAAATTCGAAATTTGCCGATTTTTATCCAATCCTGAATTTATTCGATGAAATTCGTCGACTTCAAGCCGAATTCGAACTTCAAGCCGAATTTAGTTGAAAATCGACAACATAACTAGGAAATTAAAGTTTTAAATTATCTAAATTTAAATTAAGTTTATATATATATATATATATATATATATATATATATATATATATATATATATATATATATATATATATATATATATATATATATATATATATATATATATATATATAT
>JZKD02S0867744.1:21582-37202 GCA_000966675.3 Picea glauca
AAGATGAAAATGCTGTAAAAGAATTTCTCAGAAGCTCATAAATAATACAAATCCCTCTCTAACTGGTTTTCCCCTTGTGGGTTTTTCCAGGGTCGAAGTTAGACCAAAAATATTTATGTCTAATATTTTCTGAGTTTTGCATATTACTGATATTTAATTTCTGCATTGAAAACGATGTTCATAATCCTCATGTTTCAGTTCAGAAATTTATTTTTTGTTAAGTTTTTAGATGCTGAAACATCGTTGTAGCTTATGCTGAAACACCGCTGTAGTATATGCTGAAACACCAGTCTATAGCATATGCTAATGCTGAAACACCGTTGTGAGTATATTCTGAAACACCAGGCTGTAGCATATGCTGATGCTGAAACACCGCTGTGAGAAGATGCTGAAACACCAAGTTGTAGCATATGCTGATGCTGAAACACCGCTGTGAGCAGATGCTAAAACACCAGGCTGTAGCATATGCTGATGCTGAAACACTGCTGTGAGCATATGCTGAAACACGACTGTAGCATATGTTGAAACAATGCTGAAACTGAGTTTGGCATTTAAATTTGGTAGAAAATTCAGTGAGACTGAAACTGGGTGGGATTTTGAAAAATTAACACTCTAGTGAAACTATAGTTGCGTGCTTCATATTTGATGATAACATAACCAGGTTTGGATGCCCAAAGATCCTTATGAGTGATCAAGGCACACATTTTATTAACAAGACTATTGAAGCCTTGACTTAGGAATTTGAAGTTCACCATCAGAAGAGCACACCCTACCATCCACAAGTGAATGGGACAGTTGAAGCATTCAACAATATTTTGGAGACAACGTTGACGAAGATATGCAGTGTGATTAAGGATGACTAGGATTTGAGAGTACGAGTAGTCTTATGGGCCTATAGAACCACTTGCAAGAATCTGACCTTGCAAACCCCCTTTAAGTTGGTCTATGGTATAGAAGCAGTTGTACTCATGGAATATTTGGTTCCTATTCTAAGAATTGTATCTTTTACAGATATGGATGACACTGGTGTTGTGCAAGAGAGGCTTGCATAGCTAGTCAAACTAGAAGAAGAAATATTTATTGCAGGATTTCACTAGCAGGTTTAGAAGGAAAGAGAAAATTCCTACCATGAAAGGCACATCAAGAAGAAAGCCTTCAAGAAAGGAGATTTGGTATTGGTATATGACAGTAAGTTCATGAAGCATCTAGGAAAGTTTAGGATGCATTGGCTTGGGCCATATGAGGTTGCCTATGTTATAGAAGGAGGAGCTGCGCAGTTGAAGACTTTGAATGGAGAATGGAAGGAAGGTTTGGTGAATGGAATCCGGTTGAAATTTTATTATGACATCTAGTTGCCTCGCAGCTCTCAGTAAAAGAATAAGGAAAAGGATCTAGGTAGCAGGTGCATTTGAAATTGGGTACCAGATATTGGGAAATTCAATTGATCAAATTGCTTTCATTTAATTATCAACTAGGGATGCTCGTAAGCTTGTGATGATTCCATAAAAATATATGCAAGAGTAGGCATCTAACTCTAATATAAGAAAACTCAATCAAAGCATAACTCTTTCATTCCACTAAATAAGACTTAGTTGTTGTAGGAAAGAAAACACCAACTCCCTTACAGGAGGTCAACTCGTGATGTTTCACAAAACCTATCAACAATCAAGATCATCAAGTAAACACTCATGCATTAAAAATAAATACACTTAAAAAGGCTTAGTTGTTGTAGGAATGAAAAAACTAGCTCCCTTACAGGAGGTCTTCTCGTAATGTTTCAAATAACCTATCAACAATCAAAGATCATCAAATAATTCTAATAAAAACAATAAAGCATATAAACCTATTCAAAGTATTAGAACGAGAAGAAAATGCTACTATGATCTATTTGGAGTGAGCTCAATTCTCCCAAGAACAAAGTAACACATAAACTAAAGCATTCTAAATCTAAACTAGAGAATGGAAACTAATGTAAAAATAAATCTTGATTCTTATTCCATCATAAGTTGGACACAATGCTCCTGGAGCCCTCCCTTTGAAATGGAGGAGGCACTCCTATTTATACAAAAATTTAAGATAACTTAGATCCACAAATCTCTTGCTCACACCTATCAAGTGATATCTCTACAAATCCTCTCACAAATCTCTCTTTCATGATTAATCTCCATCCAATATACTTGAGTAAATCTCCAAATCTTCATCAAATCTTCAAGGGGTGGAAAAGGAAATTCGAATTTGAGGCTTGATTGTCAAATTTGACTTGGTTGGAGTCTTCAAATACACCTGTAAACATCATGAAACTCATCCCAATTTCATATATAAGTGTAAACATGTCATTTTTCCAATATTTAATCATAAATTCACTCAAAAACACTAAAATAAATGCATTGGAAAATAATATGTCTAAAACCCATGTAATCATGAAAATGGTTTAATGTAAGGGTATGGGAAAGAGGAATATGGTTAAAAGTGAAGTGAAAGTGAAGTGAAATTGAAGTGAAATTGAAGTGAAAGGTTGGTAAAAAGATGGTACTTTGGTGACCCAACACCAGACATGAAAAAGACAGTCTGCACAAGGAAGGGAGGGATAGACCAGAAAGCACAGACCGCTTTGTGAAATCTTAAATCGAAGTGAATCAGAAGGATCAGATATGAAGTGCCTCAGGATGATTCACAGGTGAGTTTTGGGGGCCTATTAGCCCTTGGGTATGAAAGTAAGTGAAGAGTAAAGTAGAAAAGACTAAGTTATGAACTGCGTGGAAGACATAGTGACTAATACTAGGTCGAAGTGAGAAGAAGAGAAGAAAATATGAAGCGAAGTAAGAGAAAGAAAGATGTTGGACAAGGAGATCAAGGATGGAAAGATAAGCAAGGAATATGGATCGTGTACAACTCAGAAAGAAGAAAGTATCTTTAGCTGGGTGCGAAGATTAACCCTGCAGCTAGGTGCATAGGGAGGGAAGACAGAGAGAAAGAGAGAGAGATCTGCAAGCTAAGAGCATAAATAGAACTGTATGATTTCACCTAATATATCATAAATCACAGTTCTGTGGATGTAGCCCTATAGAGAGGGTGAACCACATATATCTTTTGTTATGTTTCATTGATGTTGGGTTCTTTTTCATTTGATATGATGCTATTGTGATATTTTGTTAGATATGAGGTATAGTTTGCACAATAGGCCTAAGAAAGATAAAGAATACTAGGTTGTTGTGTGTAGCTTCTTTGAATGCACTCTACATTTTCTCTAGTTCTAGACACCTGTGTCCTGCAACCCCCTATTGCTACTTTGGGTGAGACTGCATCTGCTCCACAGGTGTTGCCGAAAGAGCCAGTAGTTAGGGCTTGTTGGTACACTATTAGAGCTAGACCCTGGGTATGCCCCTATTCCAACACACTCTGTCATGCAACCCCTTACATGAATCCACAAAGAACCTAGACTGAAATCAAATAAAACTCACAGATAAAAAAATTTGTCTATCCCTGTAGATGGGACCTAACATACATCTACAACATAAAATGAACAAACATAGACAAAATTTAAATGCATAAACACACAAAGACTCATGTGCAGGAAAAATTGCTTTTTATATTAATCTCAGAATGTCTATTTACAATATGTTCAAAGCTCAGACAACAATAGAGTCTCGACTCTCTCCTCTCCTCTCTAATCATCCTAGTGAATCTAGATACAAAAATATTTTTTTACAAAAGGGATCTCCTCGATCTCTTCCCTCCAAGCTACCTACTCTCATTAATTACATTGAATTACATTCAATGGTTGTCTAGTCCGAATCGAATCTAGATCTTATCATCCTGTCAACCATTAAAGAAAATCTATCTACTATATGCACAAAGGCATCTATATGGTTGTTCCAGCCTTACAAACATTTAATTAAATTCTAAAATTTTAAAATGAGAGGGTTGGCACCTCTCCCTTCCTTGAATGTGCACTTGATTTTTTGTCTACCTGGCGCAATTCTAGGTTGGAGCGATGCTCCTGCATCATACTCCACTTCTGCAAAAAAATCATGAGCTCTTGCTCATGAGCTTCCTAGCTCTGTTATTGAAATCCACCTGGATCCCAAACTATATTTTGGAGCTGTCCATCCACTCCACTGCTTTGTTGTTGCTATCTCTGCTTCCATACTACTATGGCAGGCTTCCTTCTACTCAACTTCTTATTGTTGGTAGTTTCTTCTGCTAAACTCAATATCAGCCTTCTGATTTCCTCAATCACCTCTTCCAACTACTCCAATGGATATCTCTCTTTCTGTAGTCTCCTCGACTACAACTCTTCCTTATTGGCAATGGGTAGATCATCTAGACCCCCCTGTTGTTTTCTTTTTATTATGTGGCCTTAGCTTGCCACTCTGTTGCAAACTCCAATTATGTAGTCTCATCACTAAGTTCTTTCTTAGCTTCTCCTTTTGGCATATTACCTTCTTCCATTTCTCCAGCTGGTTCAGCTCCAACTTCCTCCAGTTGCTCCCCAGGATGTAATTTTGATTCATCTTCTGTTGCATGCTTCAGTGCTGTAGTCATCATCTGTCCAACTTCCTGGCTTAAATTTCTGATAAATTCTATTCAATTCTCTTCTCCCATAATCTACATGATTTTCTACTCATGACAGTCATCTACTATCTTTGGATGGTTCAACCAATCCTCCAGCATCTCTAACTCCTCCTCCCATGGAGCGATACCTCATATGCATGCTCTTCTTCTGTTGGGGCAAGTATCAGCATCTGCTCCACTTCTTTTTCCTCTATGACAGTCACTGTTGTCTCTCCTTCTTCTGATGTTGCATCTGCAACACATGTTGTGGCCTCAACGAGGCTATGTGGTAAGAATACCTCAATTCCCCCAATTATTAGAATGTATTTCTGACCCTTCTCTTTCAACTCCTCTTGCTGATATGAACTCACCTCTAATCTCATGGGACTGTCAGAAAATATCATCTCCTCTACCTTGCCCACCTGGCAATATGGAACCTCTGACCTACCCTCCTTCTAGTCTATGAGATCCTCCAATGGTCCCATCTTGAACATCTAGCAATCTGGACTTTTGTCACTGCTCACCTGGCCGTCTATGAGACTCTTCCCAGTTTCTATCTCATAGATATTAACCATCCCCTCTTCACCTTTGAGGATTTCAACATACCTCAGCCACATTCTCAACATCTTTTGTCGTCCTCTGGCCAACAATTTCTAAACGAGCCACTTCGCCTTCTTCTTCATGGGACATTCATACACCCAATGCACCTTTTTATCCTACTGAATTTTAAATGCAAGCTTCTCTATCTGTGCTCCTACTTCGTTGAGCTCTTTGTCTATCTCAACCTTGCTTTTCTGTAGGTAGTCCTTGTCTTGACCACCCTTATGGCCTTTAGTAGCCATTTTTTTCCTCTCTAGTTTTATCCCATTTGGTTTTTGAATGTATGTTGCCTTCATGCAAACAAATATCCACAGAGCATGAACACCCTGTCTTCATTCACCTGTTGTATACAGATGAACTTTTGATACCACTTGATGTTACCAAAATTTCTCCTTCAATCCTTTTCGCCTGAAATATATAGACGAAGTTCCACTCTGATACCACATGGTGCAGACCCCCTACCTCTGCCTCGGCAAGGTCCACTGACCTCCCAGTCAAGGATCATTCTTCAATCCATTGAGATGAAGAAGATCTTCGTTTCCCTACTAGAATCTGTAGGAAATATCCACAAGTCCTTATGTTGAAACCCCACCTGGGCAAGAAATCACAAATCGTGAGTTTCCCCTCCATGTGACCATCGACAGTGACCACAGGCCTTGTCAAAAGGTGCTTCATGCTTCGAGACTTCGAGTGTTTCTCATGCAAGCCACCCCTGACTCCTATTTCCCAAAATTTTGAAAATGACTTAACAGATGTTAGCTCCCTTTCTTATCCCCACTCATGTGACCATTCACCATGACCTGGGGCCCAACGTTTGAGCGCGTCGAGACTTCGTGTTTCATGAAGTGGAATCTCACCTCAACATTGCCCTCGAAATTATGATCCCCAAACTTCCAAATTCCTCCTGCGTCAGATCAACAGATCCCGATGCTCCAAGATCCGATAGTCTAGATCTTCTCGCCCAAATCGGGACTTCGCATTTCGGGACTTTTGGAGGTAGATTCCTCCATTTCTCCTAATCTTGATTCTCTGACGTATGTGCATCTCTGCCACCTGTCACCCCCAGATGCAATGGTCCAAAATGATTTCGCGACTCGGGACTTGGAAAAGTCCACCCTCCTGTGCACTATTGAAGGGTTTAACCCTCGTGCACCTTCCTCTCGATCCAATGGCTATTGGTCCACGCACTCAGATCAAATAGTTCATATCTGTTCCTTCTTGCATGCTCTCTTATGTGCCTGGACATGAAGTTCAATGGTCCATATTTCTTCCTCTACAATTGATCTAATGGATTCTAATGCTCCTCCTCCTAAGCTTTGGCACCTTTCTTCCCAGAATTGGAATATTTTAATGCTTTGAAGGTCTCGACCTACAATTGTCCTTCTGTGAGCCCAAATATTGGGTCTCATTGTGATTTACCTCCTGAGCTTTGTCAATGAAACATGAATTCAGCCCTACGCATACTTTGTGCTCTGCGTTCGGCTTTGTACTATCTCTCTTGAGCTTTGTTCACTCTGAAACCTCGAAAGGGTTTCTCGACCTCTGCAACTCCTTACAGGATTCTTGCAGGTTGTTGTGCTATCCTCCCTGAACTTGTCTCTCACTTGGACCTCGAAGGGTCTCGACCTGTTGTTCCTTTCTATTGGGATTTTGTACGCAAATCTACTATTCCTCCTGAGCTTACGAACTTGAAATAGTAAGCTTCTCTGCACACTCTTTGTGCTTCGACTAGCCTTTAGATGGTTGTCTCTGAGCACTTCATCCGAGTGTTGGCTTGGTGCACTCCTTGCATAGGTATTCCTCCAAAGTATTCAACAACTCTGTTTCCTTGCTCTCCTTGAAAGGATATAAGTTCCCTCCTAGAAACTTCTTTCTCAAGCATACCTTGATGAGCCTACAAAGTATTCAAAAACTTTGTAAGTGTCTTCTATGACACTTCTCTTGTCTTTGAACTCGAAATAGAGTTCCTCTGGTGCACTCTTTGCACTGAATCGATGCCCACCTGGTATATCTCTACCGAACCTTCAACAGTTCTTCTTTATTTCTATGCCTTCCTCTGCACAGTCCTACCTCCAAGGTATTCAGTAACCTTGAGGCTTCTCCCTAAGTCTATGAATTCTCTGTTGTGCCCTCCTAGCACTTCCTTGACTGAATTCCACAAAACTCATATGTTCACACTTGCACTGGCTTACAAAGTCCTCAATGCTCTATTGTGCAACCCCTTGCATGAAGCCACAAAGAACCCAAACTGGAATCAAAGAAAACTCACAGAAAGGAAATTATGTCTATCCCTACAGATGGGACCTAAAATACATATACAACATAAAATGAACACACACAAACAACATTTAAATGCATAAACACACAAAGACTCATGTGCAAGAAAAGCTTCTCTTTATATTAATCTCAGAATGTTTGTTTACAATATGTTCAAATCTCGGACTACAACAGAGTCTCAACTCTCTCCTCTCCTCTCTAATCATCCTAATGAATCTAGATACACAGATCTTCTTTTACAAAAGGGAGCTCCTCGAGCTCTTCCCTCCAAGCTACCTACTCTCATTAATTACATTGAATTACATTCAATGGTTTTGTAGTCTGAATCGAATCTAGATCTTATCATCTTGTCAACCATTAAAGGTGACTCTATCTACTATATGCACAAATGCATCTATATGGCTCTTCCATCCTTACAAACATTTAATTACATTCTAAAATTTTAAAATGAGAGGGTTGGTGCCTCTCCCTTCCATGAATGCACACTTGATGTGCTGTCTAGCTAGCACGATGCTAGGTTGGAGCAATGCTCCTGCATCAGGTGCACTTGCATGAGGAGGGCATTTTGAAGGTGAGGGCACACTTTCCAAAGGAGGGTGCAATTTCTAGAGGAGGGTGCGCTTTCCAGAGGAGGGTGCACTAGCCAAAGGAGGGAATAATAGACATAGGAGGGCACATTAGCCAGAGGAGGGATCAATAACCATAGGAGAGTGAAATGGAAACTAGGGCATAGCTCAAGAGTTAGGAAATGTTGAGGTGGTAGTTATATAACAACAATAGACAACAAAATCCCTAAATCTAGAACAACATAGAAAATGAGATAAGAGAGAATGTGTTTCAAAAATAAGCCAACTCTTTTATTAGTTCATAGGATCACCTTTTATAGATAAGGGACCTACTTATTTTTCATACATAAAATTATTCTAATCACAAAATAAACTAAACTCTACTCTATTACATTGTCCCATGTTTTACTAATGGGGTTATAAGGAATACTAGCTTCCTTATTACCCACAACATATTTTATTTATCTAAATACCACATCTCAATTATACACTACCTTCATAGTTTTAGGTTTTCCAAAGATTATAACCTTTCATACTGTCTTTATACCAAATAAAGATACAATTTTCAACGTTTTTATCTATCTTACTATTGTTTTCCTTTGGAACGTGAACATAGGAATCACAATGAAATACATTGAGATGTGTAAGAGAGGGTTTCTTACTAGTCCATACCTCATGTGGAGTCTTTCCATTCAATGATGATGAGGGTGATCGATTGGCCAGGTAACATATAGTACCACTGCCTCTTCCCATAATTCTTGTCCTAACCCAATACCACTAAGCATGCACCTTGCTCTTTCCATCGACATATTGTTCATCATTTCTGCAACTCCATTCTGCTAAGGTGTGTATGGATTCATCTTCTTCCTTACTATACTTCACTTCTTACATAATTCTTCGAATTCATTTCCATAGAATTATCCATCATTATCTATCCTCAACACCTTAATTCTCTTCTTTTTCTGATTCTCCACAAAGGCCTTAAACTCTTTGAACTTCTCAAAGATTCCATATTTCTTCTCTATGAAATAAATCCATGTATTACTCGATAAGTCATCTATAAATGAGACATGGTACAAAAATTTACCTGGTGATGGAGTCAACATAGGTCCAAACACATCAATATGCACCAACTTTAAAATTCTCTTTTCCCTCGTAGCACTAGAGGGGAATCTTACATTTTTCTTCTTCCCATATAAGAAATGTTCACAGAAATAAAAATCCAAAGATAAATTGGACATACCTTCAACCATACTTTTACCGTGTAGTACTCGAAGGCCCTTCCCTTCAATATGCCATGATCTTTGATGCCACAACATAGTCTTTTCTCCAAATATTATAGGAGTTTTTTCTTCTTCGTCTTCATTCTCATGAACAATGGAACTTTTGCACTTGTCACTAATATTTATTCCTAGCAACTTATATAGATTTCCAATCCAAACTCCCTTCAACAACACCATTTCTCATTGAATCATCCTGCAGGTTTCTTTCTCAAAACAAAATTTTACCCTTGCATCGTCCATTTTTCTTAAAAAAATCAAATTTCCAACCAATCCTGGGATGTGAAAAACACAAAGGATTTTATAATCCTTCCATCCATGAGATTCAACTTGATTTTTCCTTGTCCTACAATTTTGGTTGTCAAGTCATCTCTTATAAAAACCTCACCTCCATCATACCTTCCTTTCATATTCACAGGACCACTCCCTATAAGGAGTCATATGAAAGGGTGCACCTGATTTGAGAAACCATGCCTCATGATTTGCATCTGTTCTTGACAAATCGAAGTACACATCCCCTCCATCATTCGTGGAGGTTTTTGCTATTGTAGAAGGAGAATTTGTCACATAGTTGGCTTACGTTTATGGATATTTGGTATGGATTTTCAGTTGTCATTGATATACACCATTGGAGAGTGATATTTTATATTGATGTCAACCCTTAGTGATTGACTTCATCCCTTGGAGAAAGTCCGGTAGCGAATTCCGGTAGCACAAAGATTTGGGTAATGGACTCAAGGTTCTTTCATGTATGAGTTTTAATACATTTTAAGGTAATACTATTATATATGGATAGTACATGTAATTTCATTTCCAGTTGCATGTGGAATGTCACATCACCTCTCACGGTTAGAGAGTTATGGCCATGAGAAGTTGGAGAACCCAGGTTTGGGTAATGGACCCAAGTTTGTTTGATGGATAATTGTATGAGTTTTGATATATTTGTAGGAAATACTATTCTATATGGATAGCACATGTCATGCCACTTCCAGTGGTATGTAGAACGACACATAACTCTTCACGGTTAGAGATTTATGGCCATGTGAAGTTGGAGAATCCTCATGAGTCATGTAGAAGCCTCAAAAGGTCAAAGTAGTCAAAGTGGTTTAAGAGATTTTAGACGGTAAATAATAAAGTGAAGAGATGAGTGTAATAAAATTCAAAGTGAATAAATTTTTTTTTATTTAAATAATAAACTTAATGGAGAAAATAGAAGTGGGTTAACCCTAAAATAAGGAAAGTGGGTTAAGATGGTTAAAAGTTAACCCCTTGAGGAAGATACATGAAAGTATAAATAAGAGGCAAGGCTCTCTCATTTTAATCAGACTTGAGCATATTGAATATCTACAAGTGACTGAGGTAACCAAAGGATATCTAAGCTGAATTTCATAGGGAAGGTGAACTACAGAAGTCCAAAATTCAAGGGAGGATAAATTCGTTTGATGATGCTTTCTAAGGTATGTTATTTGCAGGTCATCTCACCATTTTCACAATAACTTTTTTTATAGAATGATTCAGAACATGAAATTGGTAGGACATTGAGGAAACATATTCAAGTAGCTATGGTGAAAATTTCAGCTTGTGGGTCATTGTAGTTTTGGAGTTACACTCTGTGGAAAATAAGGTTTTTGTCTAGTCCCGAAACTAGCCAAAAACAGGTGTTTCGGGTAACAAAATCATAACTTATTCATAAAATATCAAAATTTAGTAATACTAAATGTGTTGGTTATAGTACAAGCTTTAGTATTCTATGTACAATTTTCATATCCATACAACAAATATTCTGTGCGAGGCACGCTCTACAAGTTCGCTCTCTAGAATAAGACATAATTCAACAATGTATGCCAATTTTGCTATAACTCCTTTTCTGAGAGGTTCCAAGTAGTGACACCTGAAGGAATTTCATAAAATACATTGAGGAACATTGTGTACCATTTTCATATCTTTATTCATTACAGGTACATATTTATGACTATTGCAAGTTAGGGTTGTTGACTAAACCAAAATTAGTCATGTAAGACTAAAGTAAAGTTTGATAAAATGCTAGTTTCTTGTTGTTAAAGTTAAGGAAGATTTTCAAGTATGTGATCATATACACTAGGTATATTACAAATTTGCAAATCATATTTGTATGATGAAATTGATGAGGGATTTTGGTTGAGGTATGTTACATAAAGAGGTTGTATAAGAATAAGGTTGTGGAACATGGTTTGATGTAATGGTTTATGGTAATTGGTTATGGATAGTGTGATGTATTGCTAGAAAAATTTTGATGGTTATATTGGCATATGTATTTGGTATATGGTTGAGTTACATGTTGGGTACATGGTTGAGACAAGTAGTTGATGAGTTGGCACATACATGATGTGTATAGTTGATGATGTTGGAACATCTTGATGAGTCATAGTTTTTGTGCATTCGATGCATGATTGGTACATATTTGGTGCATGGTTGATGCACTCGTTGATGGTATAGGTTGATTACAGGTTGAGGTACAGGTTGGTGCATGGTCGATGCACTTTTTTATGGTACAGGTTGATTATAGGTTGAGGTACAGGTTGATGCATGGTTCAGGTTATTGGTACAGGTTGTTTGGTGCAGGTTGATTGATACAAGTTTACAGCAGTATATCTCACAGTGATAGTGTGATAGTGGCTCCATCATTCTACTTATACATCATGGCAGTTGGATGGGGTAAGGAAAGGTGGTTGTAGCCACCTTCCGGTTGTAGTTGGAGAACATAGCCTCCTTCTAGTTGTAGCCATAGAATTGGGGATTTGGAGCTTCCCTCAGGTTGTATCCTAAGAAACTAGAGGGTCCGAGCCTCCTTCCAGTTGTAGCTGAAAAACAAAGGAATTTGGTGATTCCAATGAATTTAATTCTGAAAGACATATAAGAAAAACCATTATGTGGTTTTCTCCCACTTTGGGTTTCCATGTAAAAACATTGATGTACTGTGTATGTGTATGATTGCTCATTTGTTCATTGTTAATTTACTATGAAACTATTGGATGATAATTCTACATTGATATAACACTTGCATATTGTGGTTAAAAAAAAGGATTGAATTGCTCTATTACTGGTTCAACACCCCTCTCAGTAATCCAACAATTGGTATCAGAGAAGGTTCCTTCAAGAATCAGCTTAACCACTAAAAGGTAGATCATGGAGAGAAACAACATGTATAAACATGGAATAACACAATTTGATGGACATAAGTATGCATTTTGGAGAAGAAGGATGAAAACATATATACAGGCACAGGGATTTGAAATTTGGCAATCTATAGTAGATGGATACAAAGAACCATCAGTTCCGCCAACAGGTGAAAGAGTAATAAAACTTGGTCAAAATAATTCCAAAGCCACAAATGCACTTGTTAATGGTCTTGGTGAATTGATATAAAACAAAGTTATGTATTGTAAATCCACTAAAGAGATTTGGGACAAACTTCAAAATATTTATGAAGGAGATTCAAAAGTCAAAGAAGAAAATATTCAAAGTTATAGAGGTCAGTTCGAACAACTAAAGATGAAGGAAGATGAGAATATTGCATATTACTTCTTATGAGTGAATGAAATAGTAAATGAAATCATAGGATTGGGAGAAGAAATTAAAGAATTTGTAATTGTTCAAAAGGTAATAATATCTCTTCCTATGAGATTTGATCCTAAGATATCAGCACTATAAGAAAGAGTAGATCTAGAATCAATAAGCATGGACGACCTGCATGGAATCTTCACAACATATGAAATGAGAACTAAATAGGAAAATCCAGATATAAAAGAAGCAGATTTCAAAGCATCCAAAAGGTCAAAGAAAAAGGGAAATAAGAAAGAAAAAGAACATAACAGTGACATCTCAAAAGATGATGAATAAATGGCCAATTTTGTCAAGAGATTGAACAAGGGAACCAACGACAGATATAAAGGTAAGATTCCATTGATTTGTTTTAATTTTGATGGTATTGGTCATTTTGCTAACAAATTTCCTCATAAGAAAACAAGGGGAATGATGAAGATTAGTCAAATAGAAAACAAACATATAAAGGAAAATGAACCACAAAGAAAGTTTTCAAGAAAAGCTTATGCACCAAAGAAGCCATCTCCTCATCAAATGAGGATGAAGTAAGTGATAGTGAGACAAAAAGAGTTATGTTCATGGCAGTAGAATACTCTGCTAAAGAAGACACCGAAGAAGAATATGAAGAGGCATAAGTTGACTACCGAGAAGAATTATTGACTTCCATAGAAGTTATAAGAAGAGAAAAGAGGAAAAACAAGAAGCTATAAGAAGAACTAAACAAGAAGAATACACTCAAGAACTAGAGAATATCATCACGGAATTGAAGGTTCAAATAGAAGAATATAAAAGAATTGAATAAGCACTCAAAGAACAATTAGAAGAAAGAGACAAAATCGTTGGAAATTTGGAAGAAAAGATTGTCACATTGAGAAAGGATCTTCAAAATAAAAATATGTAGAACAACTCAAAAGTTTTGGATGACATTATCAACAGTCAAAGGCCTAATCATGACAAGTCTGTACTTGGATACAATAATACAGAAAAGGGATCAATATACAAAGTAACATAACAAGAAACATATTTAAAATTTTATGCAGTAACAATCAAAGGGGATAGCAAGACCTACAAGGAAGATTACAGGGACACTCCTTAACCGAGAAGATTCAAATTTCAGAATCGAAAACCGACGGATAGGCCTCAGGAAGAAAAAGGATTCAGAAGAGAAACTCCTTTCAGAATATCTTCAACTCCCAGGTATCAAACTATATTTTTTGGTTTATGTTATGCATGCAATAATTTTGGACATAAAGGTGTAAGTTGCAGAGATAATAGCATGAACATAAAAAACTTTGAAATTCATACATATAATGGTTATCCAAGAAGGTCTAGTGAAACACAGAGAAGAAGCTACAACGGGTTTGAATCATTGAGAACTGAAGTGGAATGTTACAAGAGCAATAACTTTGGACACATGGCCAAATATTGTAGAATGACATTCCCTCCTAAAGAACCACAAAAGAACAACAAAAATCACAGACAAGAGCCTCAGAAGAGAACATGGATAAGAAATAAGAATCAATATAGCAATGAATAATTCACACTCTCTCTACAAGATAAAAAGAAGAAGCGTGGTTGGTATGTTGACAGTGGTTGTTCAAAACATGAAAAACAAGTAAACAAAGACCAGGTCCCAAAGATCGCAAGAATGGAAATAAAATGAGATGAAGAAAATTCTATAGAGAAAAGGAAAGATGAGGGATACTGAAAGGTTTTGAAAATAACTGAAAGAAAATAAGGGCAGGTAAATAAGGAACAAGTTCAAGAGATTATACTTTCAGGAACTGTAGTGAGAGATGAATCTGCAGACATAAGGAAAGAAGTCAGAGCTCAGAGAGATGATGAATCTACCAATGAAGATGATGATGAATACACATCAAAGCAGGAATTTTTCTGAGCCATCTGGATTAGAGACTCTCAGATTATATGAATAATAGACAGGGATAGTCTATGCAGTAGTTGAGACAAACCAGAGAACCATCCTACGAGCAGCTTGCAGAGTTTTGAGTAGATAGATTCAATGCTTTCAGTTAGAAAAAGTACAATATGATAGATTAATCAGGTGTAGTAGTACTTCATGATAGTATAGTGACATATGAGTCAAAATTATGGATAATTCTGTAGCAGAGTCTTGGACAATATGGACAGATATGGATTCCTAAGACTGGTTAGCATGCTTGGAAAGATATATGATAGTAGATGAGAGCATGGATTCTGTTGGGGTCCTATAATGATAGGTAACACGATTCTTTGACTGATGATTTGGCATCACCCCCGTGATGAATACTTCTAGCTTGGTTGATCGATTTTTCCCCTCCATCTGTTTTGCCCGATCCTTCATCACCCTACTGCATCCTTCATCCACCTCTACACCCTCACTCCCTTTCCCATTTGTCCTATTGACTACAGCTCCCCCGCCACTCGTCCCTACATGAATAAACAAACTTAAGGTAATAAACAAATAATATTAAAGGGTTAGTGGCATTTTCTAATGCTTGTTATCCTGATAAAGTTGTTTTAATAGGATAATTTAAAATAAAATAATTATTAGATTAATTATTAATTAATAATTAACTTAGTTTAAATTAAATCAGTGTTTAGGCTAATTTATTAGAATTGACATTAATCAAATAATAAAAATATTAAAACAAACAAAAATTAGAAAATATACAAACAAACAAAAATTATAAAACATATAATAATTAATTAAAAAACAAATTAAATAAAAACATATAATAAAACATATCATATATAAAAAAAA
>JZKD02S0867744.1:37238-61510 GCA_000966675.3 Picea glauca
AAACATTAATAAAACACACATTAACACCTTCAACTTCACGCACACATCCCCAAATAAAACAAATCCACAGACATAAAAAATTTCGAAACCCCCCCCCGTGCTTTTCGAACTTTAAACGGAGGGGGGGGGGGAGGGGGGTCCGTAAAGTGGTATTGGGAGGGAAACTTGTCACCTCCAGGTGATTTTGGACCACCCCCCCCTCCCATTATGACTTACCACCTCAGGGGGGGTCTGGAATACCACCCTCCCCCATGCAAAACCGCTCATCCAAAAACTCAAAACCACCATTTTTCCAGTTTTGACTAGTCTTCTTCCAAAGCGGATTTTGGGTGAATGAAAATGAATTTTGAAAACAATAGAGAGTTTTTTATCTATAACAGGATGAAGAAAAAAACCTCTCTCATTTTTTTCACAGGTGCCACCATATGGGAGAATCAAATCTATCTTTCAGCCTCATTTTTTGTATTTTCAGTTCTTTCTATTTCAATCCTCTTTTTGCGGGAGCTGTTTCAGCGAGCTGGAGATGAAATTGAAGAAACGAAAAGAGGTTTTTGTCTAGAACATTCTCATATACAATAAACTCCTTCATTTTTTTCCCAAATGTTAGCATTGAAGAGAAACAAATATTTGAGTGGACCCCTCTTTTGAAAAAATTCAGCCCATCTTTCATTGCGGACAATTCCATATTTTTAGGGATTTGTTGCTATTTTTGGCCGAGGTGGTTGAATATGACTTCCTAAACTTGAGGGGGGATCTATCCTATTTATTGATTTGATTTTAATGTAAAATTTTTGTTGATCCTTGCACTCAGAAAGGCTATTCTCTGTAGTATTTTTCTGATTCCCCAGGAATACAAAGGGACTTTTCACAGGATTCTTGTATGTCGACGATTGGTGAAGTTTTCTTTCTTCGTTGAATGTGATTCTTCTCAGTATTAATTATGTTTCTATCTTTCTAATTTTCAAAAGGATATTTAATGCATAATTTATCTCTGATACTATGTGCAGTTCTTTTGAAAATCTAAATGTTTTCCTCTGATACTACAATAACGAAATTCTTGAATGTCTTTTTGTTGTAGTTGATTATCTTGTTTGTTCCTTCTCTACATCATTTTATTTCTAAAGGATCCAACATCTGCATTACCTTTCCCTGTGAAAATACCTTATAGACCTGTGTTTAATTTCAAACTTGTCACAGACCCCATAGCCCAATGGGATTCTAAAGCAGTCATTCAGCCAAACACCTCAAATAAAAAACAAACCCATGTACAGTATAGCTAGCCTAATATCCTATTCCAAATAAAGCTATATCAGATAAAGAGATTCCTCTCTGAATCTTGGAGGGATAGATCCAAGACTAGAAGTGGTTTTGATGTTGCCTCTGTGACTGCCTCCACATCCTTGGGAAAATTACAGAGTGCTAACAGAATGGTGACCATACTGGGGAACTTTCTCTAGTAGTGCACTTCAAGTTCCAGATCTGATCACTGATGGTGGACAGTGACTAGACACCAGAAGGATGAGATCATTCACTTGGCGACTCCAAATTAACTCTAGATAGTGCCAACTCAAAGACTCCACTAGAGGAAGAACCTGAAGCATGACCAAGTAGCCAAGAAAGATCAGGTACTCAAGCCCAAATTGCATTCAAGACATCTTTGTTTTTATTTGTAATTATGTCTTATCTTATTCTAAGCCTGATCAAAAGTACATCGATGAAGATTTCACTGACCAACTGCTAATTTATGAGTCTCAAGAGATCAGATCCCCAATTGTAGATCATGTACATACGCATGCACTTGCAGAAAGCCTAGTGAGACATGAGCCTCATGCTTTATCTCATGCCATTGTTGAAATTCCAGTTAGCTACAAGCCCCGTGCTTTACTTCCTATACCTGTGAAAATCCCAGACTGATACAAGCCTCTGGATTTTCCTCCTATTATCCATGACCTCCCTATCAATTACATCAATAATCTGCCTAGGTTTGATGGAGAAAATGTGAAGATCACTGTTGAAAAGCATATCCAAAGTCTTGAGGATTTTCTTGATCTGTTTGAGGTAGAAGATGATGATGTCTGCATCAGAATGTTTGCCCTATCATTGGGAGGTAAAGTCAAGAACTGGTTTAAAAATATCCCAGCTGCAAAGATTAACAATTTCCATCAATTTGTGCAAGCTTTCCTAGATCAATGGGTGATCATGAGAAATGTATTTCTCATCCTAAAAGAGTATGACCATTTGAAAAGACAGCCAGGGGAGACAGTACATTAGTTTTCAGCAAGGTTCAACCAAGTGTATCATGCAATGTCTGTTGATATAAGGCCACCCCTAGGATCAGCTCACTTTCATTACCCAGATGCCTTCGATCTTGAGATGACATTCCAATTAAGAGAAAGGAACACTGCAAGCCTTGAAGAAATGCAAAAGGTTGCAGTTTCTGTGGAAGCTAACTTTGAACCAAAAGGAAAAATTAAGGGCAGAAGAGGAAGATAGAATAGAAGAGGAATGAATGACATCCTCAGAAGTGAAACTAGACGTTCTAGCCAGCACCATGGAAGAGATGATGCATAAAATTAGGATAAGAGAAAAACTTGATGTTCAAAGACATCATGTTCCATTGATTTCAGAGAAAGAAAAGGTCAATGTTCCCAAACATTTTTCAGCTCACCCTTGGTACCATGGTTTGTATAATGATTATTTCATGTATTCAATTCACAATGTAGTCAAAGATGAAGCTCCATCTCAACTTGCAGAGGAACAACCCACTGATATGATGTGCATGCTTGATGACATTCCTTACTTGGATAATCTACCCAAGTGTGATCAGTATGATGATGAACATGAGGCTGAAATAGATGTGGATTGTTCAAACAAATCAACAACATGTCGTTGGTAGGAAGAAGATTAGGTACAACTCAGATATGAAAATCAACCTTTGCACAACAATCATGACAGCGATGAGGAAAATGCAGAAAACTTCAGAGTAAGAGAAAAATCTTTTCCCTTATGTTTCTCATCTTTTCAATTTCTGAAAAGAAAATCTAGGCCAGCTGTAAATAGCGAAGACAAAAAATTCTCTGATCAATTAGTTGAAGATTCCATTGTTGATATGGAGGTTGTTCTAAACCCAAAATTGCAGCCCTTGACAGACTTTGATTTTCAAATTCTAGATGAAAGATTAAACCCTGAGACAAATTATGGGTTAACCCAAAATAACTCTGTACCATTATGATTTAGTTCATTTTAGTTTTTGAAAAATAATCTTGAGTATATGTTGAAGGATAAACACATAGAAAACTAGACCCCGTCATGTGAATGAATGAAGCAATCTTGTAAATCCTTTCAGGATCCCATAGCAGCAATTTTAGATGATTATGTGGTTGAGTTTGATGATGATTTCTCAGAGAAACCAACACTATCTTCATGGGAAGAAGAATTCCAATTACCACAAATCCAAGATGACAATCAAACTCTGCATACTAGTCAACATTGCAAGTAGGAAAGTGCAGAAAATTTTCAAGAAAATGCAAACTGCCTGCCCCTGTGTTTTGCCTCACTCGTGAGGGAACATTTCAAGAAGGTTGTAAATAGAAAGGATGAGGAATGCTCTAATGCACCAAGTGAGGAGAACATGGATGATTTAGAATCTATTGCAAATTTATAAGTGCAACCCTTGAGTCTTTGTGCAGGCCAAAACTCCGATGAAAACACAAAGCCCGGGATAGGTAATGAGTTGATCCATTTTGATTCCCTGCCCTTATGTTTCAATTATTTTCATACTTTGAGAGGGAATCTTGGTCATATTATGGTTGAGGATCATAGGGTAAGCCATGAAATTCCAGCAGAACAAATTCCACAGTCATCTAAAATATTTTATGACCCTATAGCTAATATGATGGATAGATTGTGTTTTCAAAGTTAGTTTTCATTTACCCCCAAAGATTTCAAAAATTGTTATGATATGGATATGATTAGACAGTGAGCTACAGGGGTGTGTTCAGCAGAAGTATCATTTCAAAACCCATCAGAAAATTTGTAGCCATGTCTGGAAGTGCATGAAGATGCAAATAGCACAACTATAGCATCAAATCATGAATTTGAGTTGGTTAAGTTTGAATATGAAGAAACAGGTCAGTTCTACCTTGATCCTATAGTCACCTATATGGAGAATATTTTCACTAGAGAGCCCCAATCTATCTCTGGAATTACTTTGGTTCTTCAGGATTGTCGAGGTCTCTTTTGTAAAGATCAATCATGTTTTCAGCAATGGCCACTACACTTTGCAGTTTTGAATCTATGGACAAAAGGTCAAGTTGTCTTTTTTACTGTGCTAACAAGCAGTCAAGCAGTCCACTGGTCTCAACAACTACTTGATTGGCTTCATTGGCATTTTTGTATTATTTGATTTAGCATGATTTTCAGTAGTATACGGTAGGTAGGAGAATGTGAATAAGCGCAGCATTCCGAGCATCATTTTTTAGAAGTGTTCATTTTGATTTGGTTTCAGTTGAGAGATCAAAACAGGTACTGGTTGCAGAATAATTTTGGGATCATCCCCATGAATAAAGCACTAGTCTTCATGTTCAAAGTTTAGTGGTTCTTGACACCTCCTGAAAGAGCTTCCATCCCCAGGTGGAGCCTATGTTGGGGTCCTATAATTATAGGTAACTTGATTCTTTGACTGCTTATTTGGCATCGCCCCCCGTGATGAGGACTTATGGCTCGGTTGATCCCTTTTTCCCCTCCATCCATTTCGCCTGATCCTTCATCACCCTACTACATCCTTCATTCACCTCTGCACCCTCACTCCCTTGCCCATTTGTCCCATTGACCATATCTCCCTTGCCACTCGTCCTTGCATGAATAAACAAACTTAGGATAATAAACGAATAATATTAAAGGGTTAGTGGCATTTTCTAATGCTTGTTAGCCTGATAAAGTTGTTTTAATAGGATAATTTAAAATAAAATATTGATTAAATTAATTAGTAATTAGTAATTAACTTAGTTTAAATTAAATCAATGTTTAGGTTAATTTATTAGAATTTACATTAATCAAATAATAAAAAAACATAATAAAAATATTAAAACAAAACAAAATTAGAAATTATACAAACAAACAAAAATTATAAAACATATAATAATTAATTAAAAAACAAATTAAATTAAAAACATATCATTTACAAACAAAACGTAAACAAATAAATAAAAACAAAAAACAAATAAAACATTAATAAAATCACACATTAACACCCGCAACTTCACGCACACATCCCCAAATAAAACAAATCCATGGACATAAAAAATTTCGGACCCCCCCCCTCGGCCTGTGCTTTTCGAACTTTAAACGGAGGGGAGGGGGTCCGAAAAGTGGTATTGGGAGGGAAACTTGTCACCTACAGGTGATTTTAGACCCCCCCCCCCTCCCAATACCACTTACCACCTCAGGGGGGGTCTGAAATACCACCTTCCCCCATGGAAAACTACCCATCCAAAAACTCAAAACTAGCATTTTTCCAGTTCTGACCAGTCTTCTTCTGAAGCAGATTCAGGGCGAATGAAAATGAATTTTGAACAACTGAGAGAGGTTTTTCTCCATAACAAGATGAAGAACAAAAAAATCTATCTGTTTTTTCACAGGTGCCACCATCTAGGATAATCGAAGCTATATTTCAGCCTCATTGTTCATATTTTTGGTTCTTTATGTTTCAGTCCTCTTTTTGCGGGAGTTGTTTCGGCGAGTTGGAGATGAAATTGAAGAAATTGAAAGAGGTTTTTGTCCAAAACATGCTCATATGAAATAAATGCCTTCATTTTTTCCCATATGTCATAATTGAAAAGAAACAAATGTCTGAGTGGACCCCTATTTTGCAGAAATTCAGCCTATATTTCATGGTGGACAGTTCCAGATTTTTGGGGATTTGTTGTTATTTTTGGCCGAGGTGGTCGAATCCAACTTCCTAAAATTGAGGGTGGAACTCTCCTATTTATTTATGTGATTTTAATGTAAAATGTTTGTTGATCCTTGCACCCAGAAAGGATATTCTTTGTAGTATTTTTTTGATTCCCCGGGATTACAAAGGGACTTTTTCACAGGATTCATGTATGTCGATGATTGGTGAAGTTTCCTTTCTTATTTGAATGTGATTCTACTCAGTCTTCATTATGTTTCTCTCTTTCTAATTTTCAAAAGGAGATTTAACGCAAAATTTATCTCTAATACTCTGTGCAGTGCTTTGAAAATCTAAATGTTTTCCTCTGATACTACAATAAAGAAATTCTTGAACGTTTTTTTGTTGTAGTTGATTATCTCGTCTGTTCCTTCTCTACATCATTTTATTTCTAAAGGATCCAACGTTTGCATTACCTTGCCCTGTGAAAATACATTATAGACCTGTGTTTAATTTCAAACTTATCACAGACCCCATAGTCCAATGGGATTCTAAAGAAGTCATTCGACCAAACACCTCGAATAAAAA
This sequence comes from Picea glauca, assembly GCA_000966675.3. Lineage (NCBI taxonomy): Eukaryota > Viridiplantae > Streptophyta > Pinopsida > Pinales > Pinaceae > Picea > Picea glauca. The sequence goes on from JZKD02S0867744.1 coordinate 43,717, forward strand.
ACAAACCCATGTACAGTATAGCTAGCCTAATATCCTATTCCAAATAAATATATATCAAATAGAGATATCCCCCTCTGAGTCTTGGAGGGCTAGATCCAAGACTCGAAGGGGTTTTGATGTTGCCTCTATGACTGCCTCTATAGCCTTGGGAAAATTACAGAGTGCTAACAGATTCCAAATTGACAGATATTTCTTACACACAAACAATGCATACAATAGTTCACATTCAAAACATAATAATGCTCAGAAATAACATTGACAAAACTCCCTACGAGCTATGGAAATGAAGCGCGGACAACAACCTCTACATCAAGGTAACTCAAGATATGTCAAAGAAACCAAGGAATTTTTATTTCTCAAACTAAGTATATTAGAGAAATGTTAAAGATGTTTGGAATGGAAGATTGCAAACCCATTACCACTCCTATGAAAACTAGTTGCAAGTTGAGAAAATATGATGATTCAAAGTCTACAAAACAGAGGCAATAAAGGTCGATGATTGGTAGCTTATTATATGTGAAAGCATCCGGACCAGATGTAATGCAGGAAGTTGGACAGGTGGCACAATTTCAAGCAGCACCAAAGGAATCACATGTCTTAGCAGTAAAGATAATTTTTAGATATCTCAAAGGAATAAAAGAGTTTGGATTATGGCATCCAAAAGGAAAGGATCTATCACTTATTGCCTACACAGATGCAGATTGGGCAGGCTACATTGATGACTGATGAAGCACCAGTGGAGCAGCGTTCTACTTGGGTGAGTGTTTTGTATCATGGTTAAGCAAGAAATAATCATCAGTATCCTTATCTACAGCCGAGGCAGAGTATATTGCAGCAGCAACATGTTTTACACGGGTTCTATGGATGGAACAAACTCTCACAGATATGCAGGTTGAGTATGATGAGCCCATTCCAATATATTTTGATAAATCAAGCACTGTCAATATCTCAAAGAACATGGTGATGCACTCCAAGATGAATCACATTCCAATCAAGTGTCACTTTCAATGGGAACGAGTTGCAGAGAATAACGTCAGAGTTGAATATGTGGGTACAAAATAACAAGTGGCAGACATATTTACAAAACCGCTTCCATGGGAATCCTTTGAGTATCTTCTCCAGAGACTACGAGTAATTTATACTCCAAAATGAATTATTTTGAATCCTTATCTTATATGTCTTAGATGTACAAGAGAAAGAACCATAAATAGGACAATTCAGGTTGGGAGATCAGTTTCAGGAAGATTTATGTTAGGGGGAGCACACCCAGATGGAAATATACCTTTGTCATTGATGACAAAGGGAGAAAGATTTATCAGATGCAAAGGTAAATTCTTGGGGAGAGAGTATAGAGGCATGTTTCCAAGGTGAGCAATTGTCACAAGGGAATAATGAGCGATGTGACTTCAGAGTGATACCCTTTGTCAAAGGGGGAGATATTATTCATATGAAGGGAGAGAGAGTAATCAGAGGCTTATAAACACAAAGAAAAATCAAAGGCATGTAGACAGGGGGAGCAGCCCCAAGGAGAGTTCAATCAGGGGGAGAAGCACCAAAGGGAGATTTCATTTTCCATTGATGTCAAAGGGGGAGATATAGAAACATTGATGATAAGTATAAGCATGAATAGTATCATGACTAAGTGTTTCGATCAATGTTGGTGCTGTCATCAATGCCAAAGGGGGAGATTGTCAGATAGTTGGCTTAGGTTGATGGACATTTGGTATGGATTGTTGGTTTTCATTGATTTCAACCATTGGAAAGTGATATTGTATATTGAATTCAACCCATAGTGATTGATGTCAACCCTTGGAGAAAGTTCAGTAGCGAATTCCAATAGCACAAAGGTTTGGGTAATGGAACCAAGTTTGTTTCATGTATAATGGTATTAGTTTTAATATATTTTAATGTAATACTATTATATATGGATAGTACATGTAATTTCATTTCCGGTGGTATGTGGAATGTCACATAAATCCTCACGGTTAGAGAGTTATGGCCATGAAAAGTTGGAGAAACTAGGTTTGGGTAATGGAACCAAGTTTGTTTGATGGATAATGGTATGTGTTTTGATATATTTGTAGGAAATACTATTCTATATGGATATTAAATGTAATTCCATTTCTAGTGGTATGTGGAACGTCACATAAATCCTCACGGTTAGAGAGTTATGGCCATGTGAAGTTGGAGAACCCTCATGAGTCATCTAGAAGCCTCAAACGGTCAAAGTAGTCAAAGTGTTTTAAGAGATTTTAGAAGGTAAATAATAAAGTGAAGTGATGAGTCTATTCTAATTCAAAGTGAATAAAAAATAAATTATTTAAATAATAAATTTAATGGAGAAATTAGAGGTGGGTTAACCCTAAAATAAGGAAAGTGGGTTAAGATGGTTAAAAGGTAACCCCTTGAGGAAGGTACATGAAAGTATAAATAATAGGCAAGGATCTCTCATTTTAATCACACTTGAGAATATTAAATATCTACAAGTGACTGAGGTAACCAAAGTATATCTAAGACGAATTTCAGAGGGAATTTTAGGAAAAGAAGGCCAAAATTCAAGGGAGGATAAATTCTTTTGATGATGCTTTCTAAGGTATGTTATTTACAGTTCATCTCACCATTTTCGCAATAATTTTTTTTCTAGAATGATTCAGAACATGAAATTGTGATTCCATTGAGGAAAAATATCCAAGTAGTTGTGGTACAAATTTCAGCTTGTCAGTCCTTGTAGTTTTGGAGTTACACTCCGTGAAAAATATGGTTTGTGGCTAGTCCTGAAACTAGTCTAACACAGGTATTTCGGGTAAAAAAGTCATAACTTCTTCATAAAAGATCAAAATTTAGTAAGACCAAATTTTTTGGTTAGAGTATAGTCTATAGTATTCAGTGTACAATTTTTATATCCATACAACAAATATTTTGTGTGGGGAATGGTCTACAAGTTTGCTCTCTAGAATAAGAAAAAATTCAACAAGGTATGCCAATTTTTCTATAAATCCTTTTCTAAGAGGTTCCAAGTAGCGACACTTGGAATAATTGTATAAAATACACTGAAGAACATTGTGTACCATTTTCAGATCTTTATTCATTACAGGTACATAGATATGATTATTGCAAGTTAGGGTTGTTGACTAATCCAAAATTAGTCATGTGAGACTAAAGTAAAGTTTGATAAAATGCTAGTCTCTTGTTGTTAAAGTTAAGGAAGGTTTTCAGGTATGTGATCATATAAACCAGGTCTATTACAGAGCTACAAATCAGATTCGGATGATGAAATTGAAGAGGGATTTTAGTTGAGGTATGTTACATATAGAGGTGGTAAAACAATGAGGTTGTGGAACATGGTTTGATGTAATGGTTTATGGTATTTGGTTATGGATAGTGTGATGTATTGCTAGATAAAATTTGATAGTTATATTTGTATATGTATTTGGTATATGGTTGAGTTACATGTTGGGTACATGGTTGAGACAAGTAGTTGACGATTTGTCACATACATGAGGTGTATAGCTGATGATGTTGGTACATCTTGATGAGTCATAGTTTATGTGTATTTGATGCATGATTTGTACATATTTGGTGCATGGTTGACGCACTCATTGATGGTACAGGATGAATACAAGTTGAGGTATAGGTTGGTGCATGGTCAATGCACTTGTTTATGGTACAGGTTGATTACAGGATGAAGCATGGTTTAGGTTATTGGTATAGGTTGATTGGTACGGGTTTACAATAGTATATCTCATAGTGATAGTGTGGAAATGGTTCCATCATTCTACTTATACATTAGGTCATTTGGACAGGGCAAGGACAAGTGGTTGTAGCCACCTTTTGGTTGTATCAACAGAACATAGGGGGTTGTAGCCTCATTCTTCTTGTATCCATAGAATTGGGGATTTGGAGCTTCCCTCAGGTTGTAGCCTGAGAAACTAGGGGGTTGGAGCCTCCTTCCAATTGCAGCTAGAAAACAAAGAAAGTTGGTGCTTCCAATGAATGTAATTCTTAAAGACATATAAGAAAAAACATTATGTGGTTTTCTCCCACTTTAGGTTTCCATGTAAAAAGGCTGGTGTACTATGTATGTGTATGATTGCTCATTTGTTCATTGTTTATTTACTATGCAACTATTGGATGATAATGCTACATTGATATAACACTTGCATATTGTGGCTAAAAAAAAGGATTGAATTGCTCTATTACTAATTCACCCCCCCTCTCAGTAATCCAACAACATCATTAGATTCCTTCCCTAGCTCAACACTTTTGGATCTACATTGTTTCTTATAATGCCCTTATTTTCCACATATCCAACAAACCTATACAAAATTTCCAAGAGATTTAGATCTTTCCCTAGATTTATATCTCCCACTTGAGGACATAGATATATATATTTCTTGGGAGCATTCTCTTGCAAATAAGCCATTTGTGATCTTTCCTTCCATGTTCTTCTACCTCATCTCCTCCGACAACAACGATGAGACCACATCATCGAAGCTTAAAGTAGTTGCATTATTACCTATGGAAAAAACCAGACTATCCCACGAGTCTGGTAAATATCACAATAAACCGATACACTTATCTTTATCAGAAATCTTAATATCAATAGACAATCGATGACTTACCACGGTATTGAAGGAATTTAGATGATTTTTCACCAAGTCTCCATCTTTAATCATCAGGTTGTATCACTTATTTCATAGAAATAGTTCTTTCACTGGGGACTCTAACTGATTCCAAGCCCCTAAATTATCACATAATGCCTTGGTTGTAGTTTCCCCTAATACATTCGGTAATATTGAATCTAAGAGACACAACAATATTATGCTCTTCGCCTTCCAATCCAACTTTTCCCATTCTTCTGTTGACATTCCTATAGGTGCAGTAACTGGATCCACAATGATCTAGTAATATTTTTCCACCAACAAATCTTTCATATTGAGATTCCATGGCTCAAAACTTTGCCCATTAAATTTCTTACTATTTTTTACTGTTAAATTTCAATTATTGATGACAATTTTTATTGGAGAACCAGAACACTTTACTAAAAACAGATAAGATCTTAAATAATAACATGAAGTGAGCCCATGATGATTCATTGAATTTTGTGCTAGTTGTAAACCTCTATGTAGTATTGACTGTACACTTCCAGTTGTACCAGTCCGTTAGGATTCCTATCGAGTTCTTGATCTTCTTCATTTGTTGGAGCCTATTTAGCTTAACTCTTTTCCCTTAATGATATGCACAAAGGCGCTAAGCTCTCTACACATTCTTGTTTCCAATTTCGTCTTCTATGTACTATCATATCTACTTCTCATTCTATCATGGTATCAGAGCTTAGGACGTAACCCTCTTGACAGTTCCTAGAGAGCAGCCCAATCATATGAAGAAGAGCGCAAAGCTTACATTGTCTCACAAACGAGAGCACAGGATGCAAGATTCTTCACACAGCTTGGAGAGCAGTTCAAAGTCCACAGTATGCTCAAAATATCGTTGGAGATAGAAAGCACGAGGAAGCAGAGCTATAGAAGGATGAAAAAAAATTAAATATTCGTGAGCATTTAAAGAATTCGTGAAAGATTCGCGAAATTCTTTCTTAAGGAGAAAGTTTGCAGAACCAACAAAGGAGAAGCTACTTCAGCCATAAGATTGGATGCATGAACATATCTGAGCCTTTAATTAAGCTCATAAACGATGAGCCCGTAGGTAAGGAGAATTTTTTTTTTCATCTATCAGATCAAGCAAATATTAAGTCACGACCGTCACATATTATTGGAGAGAGACCGAAGGTGGGGAGGCATTATGGGAATCAGGAAGGAAATTAAAGTTTGTGTAATTTTTGAGCCCGCAATCACTTAGGATCATTGATCTTGCTATATCAACATATCAATGGTGCATATTGATCCCGCTACGAACGAACATCTTCACATTGTGGGGATCGGGAAGGAAATTAAAGTGTGAGCAAGTTGAGTCTCCACAATCACTCATGGCCATTGATCTTCATGGTCCATTAAAACACGATTTTTTATATTGAAAGATCCAAGGTCAATATCCACCATTGGATCAAAGGACACGTGGAATCCAAACAAGTGCTTCATTGGTTTGTTGTTCGGGAGAAATAGCAAAAGAAGGTCATCAAATTCATGAAGGTGATAAGGCACAAAGTACATATGGACCTTCCATCGATGAAGAAATGTGGATGAAGGATATTCCACTTCTCTAGTCTGAGGGTCCATGAAAACATGGTGCAGTGTTCCCAGAACTTCTGAAGCCCCGAATTCTGAAGTAAATCTTAGTCATCCAAATCAAGAACACACGTGGAGGTAGATCCCACACTCCGTGAGTTCGATTATTTGGCACTCCAAAGTATAGTGTGTGTTAGTAGACGAAAACTCCCGAAGGCTAGAGTTTCAAATAAGATCTTGGTCATTCATTTGCAGTGGCCTAAGGATCATTGGATCTACACTTCTACAGATAGTTCATCACCTTGGCACTTCGCAATTATTGTGATTGTGAGTAGTGAAATATATCTTAAACCAAGAATCCCATAAGTAATTTCGAGTCATAGATCTCGACAGGTAATTGAGACCGTCGATCTCTTCTCCCTATTCAGAGGTTCGCAAGTTCAAAGAATCATGAGTTAAGAAAGGAATATCGCCCGGAGCCCCCAAGGCACGAATTCTTGAAGCAACTGTGGACCGTTAATCTAAAATCAATGAGGACCGTTAATCTAAAATCAATGAGGACCATTGATCTTCGCAACAATTTATTTATTCATCCATTCATCTATTTAGAGGAATTGAGACTTTCACATGTCAAAATGCCGAAAGTCTAAAGGCCTGAAGTGCCTGGTTTTTAGCCCCCGATCACATGAGAAGCTAAACTTCAATTTTTTTTTGGCTCTCAAGTAAACTCAGAAAGCTTGATTCTTCCATTAGAGGGGCTACAGTTGCTAAAGAATAGATCTCAGAGCTCTGGCTCCATAGATATCATGCTCGGATAGTCACATCCAGCCAGATCGAAGCTAAAGAAGTGGTCTACCCCATGTTTTTTGGCCCGAAGTCACACACAAGATTTCACGGACCTAGTTTTACGTGAAGGAAATAGGAAGAGAAGTTGTCTATTTGCATCAAGAGGTATCAGTGTGACGAGATAGAATATTCGATCCACAAGTGTGATAAAATTGGTGAATGAATAACCAAGAAACGCTTGCATGGGTCAACAAATCTTATCTGATATTTAAGGTGATTACACTTTGTTGGCCTTAGGTGATGGCTCTTGCCTCAAAACAATAAAATAACTTTAATACAATGTTTTCAAAATATCAAAACAAACGTACCCTCCTTAGGATCAAATAAGTTTTGAAATGTGCACATTGGTGTTGTGTTGTGTTCCACCTAGCCTCTTTAATGATAAAGGAAATGCTCCTGCATCATACACTCCAACTCATACCTTTCCATGCTTCCTGTGGAACTTTTTTCCTTTCACTTTTAGTCGAAGATATATTCAAAGGATAAACTGAACAAGTTATTGCTTCTCCCGAAAACTCATTTGACAAGTATTTTTCTTTCATCGTTCTTTTGGCCATATTCATGATGGTTTCGTTTTTCCTCTCAATGGCACCATTTTTTTGTGGTGTATACCTTACTGTAAATTGTCTTTTAATGTCATGTTGTTTTCGGAAATCATGAAATTATTTTGATTCATATTCTCCTCCTCTATTTCATCTTAACACTTTGATGGCCACTTTGCTTCTCTACCATTACCTTGAATTCTCTGAACTTGTCAAATGTTTCAAATTTGTTTGAAAGAAAATGCATCCAAGCCTTTATGTTGTAATCATATATGAAAGTTAGGAAGTAGTAAATTTCTTCTAGTGACTTGGTTTGCATATGACCACACAAATCTATATGAATCAACTCTAATGGTGTCTTTTCCTTATAAGACTCTCCCTTAGGGAAACTATCCATGTACTTCTTTTCCAGAAGTAAAATTTCACATGTACTAGCTAGCTCTTGGATGGGAGACAAACCTTCAACCATCATTTTATTCTACAATAACTTTAGGCCACCAAAATGTAGATGTCAAAATCTAAATTTTCATAGCCAAGAGCATCAATATATGTTTCCTTTTGGGAAAATGAGGCATCATGACTACCATAATCCATGACTAAAGGGTACATTCTATTCTTTGTCATATTTACCCTAGCAATTAACCTCTTAGTGGGAGGTTTGTTATATATGATGTAGTCATCTCCCTTAAAAATTACATTATACCCTTTTTGGGTAAGCTGGTAAACATTAATAAGATTATGTTTCAATCCTTGGGCATAATATGCATTTTTGGCCTTGTTTAGGCAAGATATTGACCATTTATTTTTCCATAACTCTTACAACATTATCTATCCCCAATTTAACTTCAGTTCTTGTTGAACCATCTAGATTTTCAATCATATTTCTATTTCCTGACATATAATTTCTACACCCACTATCTATGAGTCAAATATTACTAGAAATATCTTAGCAAAATTACAAGTAAGAAATAAGGAATCTTCATAGTTTTGAGAGGTGTATAATTTGTATTATGTTTGCTAAGGTCAACCTTCTTCTTTCTACATTCATGTGCATAATGACCTAGATTATTTCAATAATAACACTTGACCTTGGATTTATCATACCTTTGATTCTGTTGTGAGCTTCTGATGCTACTCCCCCTTAGGCTATGAGGATTTTGATATGATATTATTACTTGATCCAAATATTCCTTTCCATATCTTTGGCCATTGCTTCTGCTATTCCTTCCCTTACCTATTGATATTGATCTACCTATTCCTATTGATATAGAAACATAATACTTGAAAGTATTTTCGAAAGAATCATCATATATGTTCATTCTTATGGGATAGCAAAGATCCTATCAACTCATCTACTGAAGCTATGACAAGTCCTTAGACTCTTCAATGGCTACAAACATTGCATAAAATTTCTTGGGCTATGTTCTAAGAACCTTATCTACCACTTTCTAATATCAAATTCTTCACCATTCATCCTTAATTGATTTAGTATGTTCATGACTTGAGTCATGTACTAGCCTACTAACTATGAATCTTTCATCTTTAAATTCTTAAAATTCATTCTTAAGGTATGAAACTTGACTATATTGACCTTATTAATACCTTGATAGTTGGTCTCTAGGATGTCCCAATATATCTTTGATAATTTTTTTGTAGAGATCTTAGGAAATATATTCTCATCCAAGCCATTTTAGATTAGATAGAGTGTTTTTTCATCCTTCTTTCTATTTTCTATGAGTTGATCCTTTTCAACATTTTTCAAGGCTTTCTCAATGGCTTGATCAACAAGTTATGCATACCCATGAGCTAAAAGATCCCAAACATCTTGATAATTTCGTAATGTTCTCATCTAGATTACGCAAACTTCATAATTGTTTCCTGTGAGGGCATGAATTTGTGGTTGTACTAGGCTACTACTACTAGAATCCATATTTTATTTCTTATTTTCAATCATTTGTTTTAACCAAAAAAGTGATCCTCTTACTTTCAACCAAGATATATTCTCTTGAACCAAACTTAAAAAACAAAAAACAATTATGTTTCAAACCTAGAAAATTTATATGAAACAAAATCTCCTCAATATTACAAACATGACTTTGAGCAAAAGTTCAAAATTTTCTTCAACTAATTAAAAATACAGAGTCTCATCAATTGCTCCAAACTTTTTCAATATAAGATAGGAAATTGCAATTCTTCTAATGAGGGAAAAATGATAGAGCAATTCCAAAAATCAATGGTTTTTGTGCCACCCAAAAAAACAATTTCCTTAATCGGGATGTTATTTTCGTTCACAGATTCAATTTGGAGAAAATTCCTTCCTTGTTGACTAGAAAAAAACTTAATCAGTTCAATTTTAACCAGGTTCCACCAAACTTGAGTCACCTTGAGTCACTCTGATTTCTCTAGACAGTGAAAAAAAATGGAAATGGTGATGACTTCTTCTGCATGAACCTGAATTTCCTCAACATGTAGGTCAAAGTATAGTTGCTCTTCTCTAGCTCCCCATCCTCCTCTTAATCCATAAGAAACACATTCATTTTCCACGATTGGAACCCTTCCACAATCTATGCTCCTTCATCGACAACCAGGGTTTACATAGTAGGTTTACCTATCGCATTAAATGTGATGGGCCTAATTATGTTTCTACAATAGTTGGTTCATGAATATGACTACTTTGGTATATCTATAAATCTCCCATGAAAATGTCAATGGATCTCTTTGGTTTGAGCGTCTCTCTCAACTTCCTCACCTGCAAAGGATTTTTTGGGGAAATGATAAAATATCTGGCAATGTTTCTATGATTTTTCAAGAAAATTGGAAAAATCTAACCATTTACCACATGTCAAACAATAGTTTGTATGGATCCATACCATATTCCATATGAAATGTATCATCTCTAACTAAGATGCATCTAAACAATAACACATTGAAGATAAGGATTCCAAAGTGATTGGTCTTCCTCGTCTCACTTACTGCACCAGACCTCAGGTACACTAACATTACAGGTCCAATCCCCTTAGGGATCTACAAGATATTCTTTCATTTGTGAGAAAACAAAGAATCTAGAGGGTCTTGTTGAATTGCGACAACAATTTAAAAGAAATTGTGAATACTAAAATTTACATTTGTAAATATTTAGTGGTGTTTATTTAAGAAACCGATGGAATTTTATATAATGGGTGGTAGTTCTTATAACTTTGTAAATGGTTTTAAGATATATATAAATATATGAAGCCCAAGAAATTTATTGGGGGCTAGGGAGTAAGCGTAATTGTAAGCCTATATTGAATAATATAGATATCAATACCTTTCCCTATGGATGTTTCCTTGACACATTCTCAGAGTTTTACCATGTAAATCTCGTGTGTTATCTGAGTGATTGTTTTGTCTCTATTGTCATATTTCTTGGATTTAATTATTGTTTCGGGATCTAAATCACAATAGGTGGTATCGGAGAGAAGGTGGAGGAAGTATTAGTTTGAGAAAGATAGAGCGTTAAGGTGAAGGCCGAGGAGGGAGTCCGAGGGTTTGCTGGTGTGTAACCATTTGCAGAGAAAAAGGTATATGTTGGATAGAAGGTCAAGCCGAGTAAATATAAATCCTTTTTGAGCCACAAGTTAAACCCATCTGTAGGAAAAGAGACGAATCTGTGCACATAAAAGGTAGTTCGAGGGTTCTTTTCATGCACATGAAAAGAGAAAGTCACTCACATATTGTCTTCTTCTACCCATTTTTCAGTCCACAGTCGTCACTCACTGCAGAGTTGAGATGCTCTAGTCACACCTATGGGAAAAGGTGATTGATGAGTGAATATGGGTTAAAAACCTAGCCAACAAGAAGTGGAGGTCGATCAGAGGTGTTTTTTGGTTTCTTGAGTTGATAAGAGAAAGTCGAGGAGAGTCAAGGGTTCCCTAGTCACATGCATGGTAGGGGAACTGATCTGTTTCACTGGGAAAGAGGAGCCATCCCGTCAGCTGAGTTTCATTTAGTGGAAGACAATTGTCTTTTTTTCAAAGAGAATGGAGTCCTTTATAAACCCTCATGGAAGAGAAATTGGAGGATGTATCATTTTTTCTTGGGTTAATAATTTTTAAATAAATAAAAAGTTTRTTTAAAAAAAAAATGATAGTTTGAAAAGTCCTCCTTGAGAAATATATATATTTTTAAGGCCCCACACACACACACACACACACACACACACACACATACATATATATATATATATAGTCACTGATTTTGGAATGGTCATATATAAAAACAAATTGACATTTGGAGGGAGCCTGTGTGTTGAGAACTAATCACAAAGATGACAAATGTTAATTTTGAGGTTGAAAAGTTTAATGGGAATAATAAAATCAAATTACGGAAAATTAAAATGTGAGATTTGTTCACAAAAGAAAGCGGTGACGCTGGAGTCACCGCGAAAGAAAAAAATAAATACATATGTTATTTACCTTGGAGTTGTAAAATTATTGATTGCATGTAAATGGGCATATGACTATAAGATCTGGATAGGCTTGTGTACCCCTGGTTTATTGGGTCACTTATGAAAAGTTTGAACATAGATTTAGGTAGATTGAAGATATTGGGGGCATGTATGTTGGGTTAATCTTCACTCAGTGAAAGGGTCAACGAGTTAAATATGTTTTTTTGGTCAAAGCACATGGTTTTTTGGGTCCATGTTTTTTGGGTAGCTCATGGTATTGTGTCCATGGATTGCATGTAATGAATCCTATAAAAGGCTTGGTGAACTCCATTATAAATGGGCCTAGAGGTGAGCGGTGAAGGATTCCTTGGATGACTTGATCGGATTGGTTCAAGGGAATGTTCATGTCAAGGTGGAGCATTGAGACTCCATTGTAAGGTACTTGGAGGTGAGAAGCAAAGGTTAACCTGGGATTGGCCAGATTTGGTCCAGGTTTCAAATGAAAATTTCAAGGTGGAGCATAAGGTGTCTAGGTTAGAAACATTGTTGAGATTTTTAGTGAAATGAACATGGACAACTCAATCGAGTGTTTGAGAATATACGATGGAGGAAGATTCATATTCATGGAATTTTAGGGAAGTTGGGATTGAAGCAACATGATCAGTAATGCCAAGTTGTAGCAAGAGTTGTGGGTAGAAGTGGTTCTGTTATCCGGTAAATCGGTCAACATCAATTTCAAAAGAATGGAATATTTTGGAAGAGGTATGAACAAGTCATCTGGTGATTACTCAAATGTTAAATTATTTTGTTGTGATGATTTTTTTTATCATCATTCTAAGTAGGACCCAGATCAAACATGTAGATATTTCTTGGATATGGTGATGGTGTTAAGGGATGCACATTGTGGGATCCTACTTCCCATAGAATCATCATGGACAGAGATGCAGTGTTTAATGAATCTCCATTTATAAAATAAAACATACTAAAAGATGAAAGGTACAAAGCATGATTGGTAGTAGAAGGCTATTTAGAAGATAATGATTTCCATGAAATTTCCTCACCAGTTTTTAATCTTGTTTCTATTCATGTTGTGTTAGCACTAGTTATGTTACTTGATCTTAAGTTAGTGCAACTGGATGCAAAAACTATTTTACATGGAGTTTTGGATAAGGATATGTATATGGAACAACCAGAAAGGTTAGTTCAAGATTGCAATAGAATAATTGTTTCTAAACTCATGGAAGTCATTGTATGGCCTAAAGCTTGCCAAGAAAATGGTACAAAAAGTTGATTTCTTCATGATAAGATGAATTTTACAAGAAGTAAATATAACTATTATGTTTATGGTATATTCATTATATTGGTATAATTTTTTATGCTTGTTGCAAGCACAATCATGTTTGAGATCACCAGGTTGGATCAGCTGATTAGGAAGTTTGAAATGAAGGATCTAGGAGTAGCGAAACAAATCTTGGGCATGGAAATATATAGAGACACAAAATATGGTAAGCTTTGGTTATCACAACATAAGTATGTGGTGAAACAAAATTCAGTATGAATAATGTGAAATCAATAAATATCCCTTAGGACTTCCATTGTAATCTTTATCCGGGTTTATGTCCTGGTAATGAAGAAGAAAAGGGTTATATGTATCTTGTATTGTATGCTACTAGGAAGTTTGATGTATGCAATGAAATGGTCTATATTTCACATGCAATTGGTGTTGTCAGTAGACACATGGAAAAACCAAGTGAAGAGCATGGAAATGGGTGTTGATGAGTGCGATGAAATGGCCAGTATTTCACATGCAATTGGTGTTATTAGTGGACATAGGGAAAAAGTTGGTAAATAGCATGGAAAATGGGTGTTTCAATATCTTAGAAGCACAAAAGAAAAAACATCACCTATAATGGTTACATTGATTTAGTTTTTGGTTATGATTCAAGAGATTTGGACAAGATGAGACCTACCTCGGGTTATGTCTTGAAATAATGCAAGGATCTATTAGGTAAGTTTGGAAAAGTACATAATAAGGTGTTCTATGGTGGTCGAAGCATTGTGAATTTGGATAATAGTCTAGTGTATCAAAATGGAACAATACATCCTTTTCTAAGACAGGTTACTGATGGAGATGGAATGGTCCATACTAGAGTAAATCATGCAATCATGTTCATGTAACCAATACTATTAGAGAAGCTACCTAGCTACGATGGTGTTTGGATTCTCTTGGCTTGCAAAAGAGGGGATGAATGGGCTTGAGAAAGGTATCAAGTAAATTGTTGTGAAGGTGGGGATTATTGAATTGCCACAACACATTAAAAGAAATTGTAAATAGTAAATTTACCTATGTAAATATTTAGTGGTGTTCGTTTACTTTCCAAGATAGATATAAACCTATGAATCCCTAGAAATGTATTGCGGGTTGGGGAGTAATCTTAATTGTAATCGTATATTGAATAATAGAGATACGAATACCTTGACCCATGGATGTTTCCTTGACACATCCCATAGTTTTACCACAAATCTAGTGTGTTATCTAAGTGATTTTTTGTCTCCATGGTAATATTTATTGCATTTAATTATTGTTTCAAACTTTAAATCCCAACAATTCTGGATCTTTAGGCAATAAAATACATGGGCACCTACCTTCCCTTTTCAGTAATTTCTCTTCTCTAAATGTATTGAATGTAGAAAATGATAATTTGGAAGGACATATACCAATGGACCTTGGAAAATTGAACAAATTGAAGGTATTACACATCAACACCAACACTGTACGTGGACATATTGTTAGTTGTAAACCTCAACATAGTAGTGACTATACGTTGCCAGTTGTACGAGTCCGTTAAGATTCCTATAAGGTTCTTGATATTCTTGATTTGTTGGAGCCTATTTAGCTCAACTCTTTTCCCTTCATGATATGCACAAAGGCGCTAAGCGCTCTACACATTCTTGTTTCCAATTTGATCTTCTCTGTATTATCATCTCTACTTCTCCTTTTATCATGGTATCTGAGAATAGGACATAAGCCTCTTCATAGTGCCTGGAGAGAATCTCGATCATAGGAAAAATATTGAAAATCTTACATCATCTCGCAAACGAGAGAACGGGATGAAAGATTATTCACAAAGCTTGGAGATCAGTTTGCAGTCCACATTACGCTCAAAAGATTGTTGGAGATAGAAAGTGTGAGGAAGTAGAGCTATAGAAGGACAAAAAAAAAATTAAAGATTCGTG
Source organism: Picea glauca (assembly GCA_000966675.3). Classification (NCBI taxonomy): domain Eukaryota; kingdom Viridiplantae; phylum Streptophyta; class Pinopsida; order Pinales; family Pinaceae; genus Picea; species Picea glauca. The sequence goes on from JZKD02S0867744.1 coordinate 58,950, forward strand.
AGCATTTAAAGAATTCGTGAAAGATTCACGAAATTCTTTCTTAAGGAGAAATTTTGCAGAAGCAGCAAAGGAGAAGCTACTTCGGTCGTAAGATTGGATGCGAGAACTGATCTAAGCCTTTAATTAAGCTTAGAAATGACGACCCCGTAGGTAAGGAGAATTTTTGTTTCAACCGTAAGATCTAAGAGAGAGAAAGATCAGTTGTCAGATCAAGCAAAGATTAAGTCATGACCGTCAGATCTCATTGGAGAGAGATCAACGGTGGGGAAGCATTGCAGGGATCAGGAAGAAAATTAATTTTTTTGCAAGTTGTGAGCCTGCAATCACTCAGGATCATTGATCTTTATAGATCAATAGATCAACGATGCATATCGATCCCACTATGAACGAGCATCTTTGCATTGCGGGGATCAGGAAGTAAATTAAAGCGTGATAAAGTTGAGTCTCCAAAATCATTCATGGTCGTTGATCTTCACGGTCCATTAAAATATGACTGTTGATCTTGCAAGAGCCGAGTTCAATCTCCACCATTGGATCAAAGGACATGTGGCATCCAAACAAGCGCTTCGCTAGTTCGTTGTTTGGGAGAAATAGAAAAATTAGGTCATCAAATTCCCGAAGGCACAAAGTACATATGGACCATCCATTGACGAAGAGACATGGATGAAGGATATTCCACTTCACTAGTTCAAGTCTTAGAGAAAACATGGTGCAGTGTTTCCAGAACTTCTGAATCCCTAAATTCTGAAGTAAATCTCAGTCATCCAAATCTAGAAAAAACGTGGAGGCAGATCCTGCACTCCACGAGTTTGCTTATTTGGCACGTCGGAGGATAGCATGTGTTAGAAAATGAAAACTCCCAAAGGTCGTAGTTTTGAAGAAGATCTTGGGAATTCATTTGTAGAGACCTAAGGATCATTGCATCTACACTCATAAGGATAGTTCGTTGCCTCAACACTTCACGAGTATTGTGATTGCGAGCAGTAAAAGATATTTGAAACCCGGAATCCCATAAGTAATTCTTATTTGTAGACATTGACAGGCAATTGAGACCATCGATCTCTTCTCCCTGTCTGGAGGTTCGCGTGTTCACAAAATTGCGAGGTAAGAAAGGAATATCACCTGGAGCCTCGAAGGCACGAATTCCCAAAGTAATTGTGGACCATTAATCTCAAATCAACAAGGATCATTGATCTTTGCAGCAATTCATTTATTCGACCATTTGGTTATTCAAAGTAATTGATACCTTCACGCATCAAAACACCCAAGCCCAAAGGCCCAAAGTGCCTGGTTTTCATCCCCCGGTCACATGAGAAGCTAAACTTCAATTTTTTTTTTCCTCTCAAGTAAACTTAGAAAGCCCGATTCCATCATTAGAAGGGCTAAAATTTCTAAAGAACAGATATTAGAGCTCTAACTCCGTAGATATCGTGCTCGGATAGTCACATCCATCCAGATATCTACGGATAGAATATTCGATCCACAAGAGTGATCGAATTGGTGAATGAACAACTAATAAATGTTTTCATGGGTCAACAAAGACTACTCAGGAAGTCTAGAAGAGATCTCAGACATATATGGAAAGAGAACAACAAATAAATGGCAACATATTTTGCAAACATAAATGATGAGGTTCTATTTGTACCTGAGGAGCTCACACAAGAAGTTGATCAAAGGAATATTGATGATATTTGGAGCAACATCAGCATGAATCTACCATTACCTCCACAGTATAATGGTAATAATATTAAATTTGGTCGGTTAGAATGAATGTTTATTTGTGTCTTGTAGACTGTTATCATAATCTACATGATCAGGAAAGGGATGCATTAACATTGCAGCTCATCCAACAATCCTTGGATGACATTATGTTGCACAAGGTTGAAAAAACGACATCTTTTAAAGAAGTTTGGAGTATTATGGAAACAGAGTACAGTGAAAGAGGGAGAAACAATTTATTGAATGTTTCCACTCTAGAAGAAGCACCTATGTCTGAAGAAGAGCTACCAGAGGAACTTAATGAAGGAGCATCTATGTTTGAAGCAGAGCTACCTGTTTGCACCCAATTCATCACTAAGTGAGCAAATCAAGAGTGCTTACATGCCCAGTTGGGCTCTGCTAGGCATGACAGCTGTAAAAGGAAAGGTTAGAAAGAGAAACAACAAAATTATAAACTAAAATCAAACTAAAACATATTAAAACTAAGAGCATATGAAATAATGAAAAATAAATACAAATGGACCAATATCACCAATGTATAAGCTGATCTTATTGATGAAATCCAAAGGCACAAAGAAGAAAGGGGACTTGGGTCCCTTCTTTCTCCAATGGAAGGCTCTTGAGGCCCTCAAAGCTTGCTCTCCTTTACAATGAAAAGATGAAAATGTGGGTGAAAGAAATCCAATCCTATTCACTCAAGAGAGGGGTGAATAGCTCTATGAAATGTAGCTTGTAATGTTTATTGCCAAAGAATGGGTCCTTAGCAATCTCATCAGCATAACAGTATGAAGAATTCCTTGAGAAAATGGTGGTCATTCATGGCTTTTTATAGCCAAGCATTG
>JZKD02S0867744.1:63835-79817 GCA_000966675.3 Picea glauca
ACATTCTTGTTTCCAATTTCGTCTTCTCTGTATTACCATCTCTACTTCTCATTTTGTCATTTTCATCGTATCTCTATAACAACAAACATACTTGAAACCATAGAGAAGAGTACTGATTCACAACATTTTGGAGATAGGGAAGAAAAGAAAAAGCTTCATTCAGATTAATCAACGATAAATACAAATATATATATGATATGAGGATTGGTTTGAAACAGTTTAAGATGGTTGGAAGCGGTTGGAGAGAAACCGCAACTAATTCTCCATTATTCTAACTATCCCCTTTAATGGAGAAGGGATTTACATCCACACCTAACATCTCCCTAAACAATTCAAATTTGATCTTCCCAAGAGGCTTAGTGAAAATATCAACAACATTTTCACTAGTATTACAATACATTAAGGAAATGTCATTAGACTGCATCTTTTCTCGAACAAAATGGAATTGAGTATCAACATGCTTTGTTCCTGAATGATAAAATGGATTATTTTCCAACTTGATTGAGCTCTAGTTATCACATTTGATTATCATAGATTTCTTTTTTTCTTCTCTGACATCTTGAAGTAGTCTTCTCAACCAAACAAATTCACAAGTTGATGCACACAATGCTTTAGATTCTTCTTCAATGGATGACAAAGATACAGTAGGTTGCTTCTTACTACTCCATGAAACAATCCCAGATCCAATGCCAAAAGCATAACCTGTAGTAGATCTATGATCATTTGGAATGTCATCCCAATCTGAATCTGAGTAACCTATTAGATCAACATCGAATGAATCAGTATACTTAATACCATAATCAATTGTGCCTTTGAGATACTTGAGTACCCCTTTCACTGCATTCCAATGGCTTTCTAGAGGTTTTTCCAGAAACTGACTTAACACACTAACATAGTATGCTATGTCAGGTCTGGTTGTAGTGAGATAGTTCAATCTTCCCACCATTTGTCTATACACTATATCATTTCCCTCCTTCGAACTGTCATCGCAGTAAAGTTTCGTGTTCTATTGCATTGGAACATAAGAAACTTTACACTGATCCATTTTTAACTTATTAAGTACTTCTTTGACATATTTTCCTTGAGACACAAAGGTTTGACCAACATTTCTCCAGACTTCAAGACTGAGACAGTAATGTAACTCACCCAGATATTTCATTTCAAATACCTGTGACATTTGCTTCTTGATTCCACTAATCAATTTTTATGAATTTCCTATAATAATTAAATCATCAACATATAAGGAAATCAACACAATGTTCCCCTTTTCATCAAACTTGGTATACAGATTTGGGTCACTTTTCATCCTCATAAAACCCTGATGAAGAAAGAAGGAATCTATCTTCTCATACCATGACCTAGGTGCATGTTTCAATCCATACAATGTTTTCTTTAATTTACATACTAAATGTTCCTGACCACTTTTCACGAGTAAGGTAAACCTCCTCCTTTAAATCACCATTCAGGAAAGCAGAATTTACATCTAATTGGTGAAGCTTCCAATGGTGTTTTGTAGCTAGTGAAATTAACATTCTTATTGTGTTTAATTTAGCTACTTGTGCAAATTTTTCTACATAATCAATGCCCTCTTTTTGTGAATACTCTTTTGCCACCAATCTAGATTTATGTTTATCTATACTACCATCTTCTTTGAATTTAGGTTTGTATATCCATCTACATCCTATGGGATTTTTATCTTTAGGCAATTCAGTCAATTCCCAAGTTTTGTTTTTCATTATAGAGTCATATTCTTCCTCCTTTGATTCTCTCCACTCTTCATGTTCATTAGCTTCATTAAAACTCATGGGTTCTATGAAATTTGAAATATTACTCATTAGGGCATAATCTTTATATTTTTCAGGTGGACGAACCTGTCATAAAGATCTTCTCAACTGGCTGGTGACTTCTCCTTCGTTTTGTGAAGATTCTTCTCCACTACTAGATGTATCCATGTCACTGGGTGCCATTTCATGTTGCTTCTTCTCTTATTTGACGTCCTCATCTTCAAGAAGTACCTACCATCCTTCATGATTGTTGTCTTCATTGTTTCCTTCTTCCTATTCATGAAAGATTACATCTCTACTTGAAAACATTTTGTGAGTAGATGGATCAAATAGTTTGTATGCTTTAAATTCTAAACAATACCCTATAAAAATACATTTGATAGCTTTAGCATCAAGCTTCTTCATGTTCTCCTTTGGAATGTGTGAAAAATCCTTACACCCAAATATCCTCAAATTATTAACTGTTGTTTTAGAATCATACAAGGATTCGAAAGGATTTTTATGATCAAGACACCTTGTTGGACTTCTATTCTTTAAGTAAACAAGAGTGCAAATGGCCTCATCCCAAAAAGAATTTGAGAGATTCTTACATTTCATCATACTTCATGCACACTCTACCAGAGTTATGTTTTTCCTTTCTGCAACTTTGTTTTGTTGTGGAGCGTGGGGTACTTAAATTGTTGTACTATTCCATGATATTTGTAGTACTTGATGAAGTTCCCCAATCTATACTCTACCCCTTGATCCGAGTGAAGGATTTTGATGGGTTTTCCTATTTTCTTCTCCATCATGTTTTTAAATTCCTTGAATTATTAAAAAACATCACTCTTTTTGCTGAGGAAATAAACCCATGTGTACATTGTGCAGTCATCAATAAACAATAAGAAATAATAAGCACCTCCTAGCGACCTTGTTTACATTGGTCCACAAAAATCAGTGTTCACAAGTTCTAATAGATCTTTTTTTCTCCTATCAGGATTAGAGGGGAATTCATCTATGTGCATCTTTTCTAATGCACAACCTTCACAAGCACCATACTCCTTCAACCTAGGGAGTCCTTCAACCATACTATTTTTTTTTAATAACAACAAATCATGATAATTAATGTGACCATACCTTTGGTGCCAAAGAGTTTATGTAGGCATAGTCACAGAAGTTAAGGCTTGATTATCCTTGCTAGTGACATCAAGTTTGTATAGGCTTCCAACTCTTACTCCTGAAGTAACATTTCTGTAATGATCCCGCAAGTCCTTTACTATACATTGTGTCTTGAAGAATGATGCAGGAGCATCATCAGAAAGCACATGTGGAGAGACATCTCAGTGCCTGAGCGCACCTTTGAATCATTTTAGAATCTTAACCGCTGACATTTCCTGTAAATCTTTTTGAAATAATAAAAAAACTGAAGAAGATCGAATGCTTCAAAGATAAATGATCACGAGTGATCTGGGAGTTCACTCCTACTCTTGAATGTAACAAAATTTAGGTAGCAATTATGTTTTGTTTTCGAGTAGATGAGTAGTTGAAGGGAAACCTAAGAACTCTCTCATATAAATAAAGGTGTGGTATGCCAGAATGAGGTTGTTGCAAGTTAGTAGGATTTTTTTGTGATTTAGTTGTTGTTGAGTTTTGTTGTTGTTTATCATAGTTGTAGCCATTTACTTTTGAATGAATATAACAGAGGAAAATTGATCCAATGCATGGTGTTTCTATTGTTTACAATTCTCTGTTATTGTTGTTTTCATGAATGAATGAGTTATATTGTTGAGTATATGAAACTGTGAAGTGTTTAGATAAGTTTCAATTGTTCTCTTCGTTGAGTTCATGCAAATCATGCATACAGTTCTCAAGGAGTAAATTGACAGAGTCTGTCTCGACTTGAAAGCTCAAAAGAGATAGCGTGAAACTTCTCTTTGCAAGGAGTGCAAAGTGACTGCTACAAGGTGTGCACAATCATCCGCAAGAACTTAAGTCTTGCATGAGAATATACTACAAGGAGTGACAGAGTCTTTTTTGACTCATAATCTTAAAAGAGATAGCGTAAATTTTCCTTTGCAAGGAGTGCAAAGTGACTACTGCAAGGTGTGCACAGTCGTCCACAATAACCTAAGTCTTGCATAACAATCTATTACAAGGAGTGGACAAATCTGAAATTCGAATAAGTGTCGAATTAACTCTTTAAGGAGTTAAAGGAGTAGAAGGAGAGAAAGATCAAGAGATATAGCAGGAGAAATATTCAAAGGGAGGGAATTTCTGAAGGTTTCATGAGTCACCGACTAATATCCATCTAGAAGGGAGTGAGATCATTCCAGATCATTAGATCTAGGTAAAGTGCATGAGCGTTAAGTATCTGCGTGCATATAAAAGAGAGGATTCGTTGAAGTCCCGAAGAAATCAAGGAATCTCCATCATCCAAAAGGACAGGTGGCACAAGGACAGGTGGCACAAGATCCATAACTCTGGGACATAATCACTTCGGGAGTTTTGTGGACAAGAAGAAAGTGAAATCGCCGAAGAGTGGACCATTGTTTGGTTCAGAGGAGAAACTATCTGGGAGGAGAACTTGTTTGACGTTTTGATGTTGGAAGACAAAAGGAGTAGTGTCGTGTAGACAACCAACATAAATCACCGAAGCCGAAAGGATTGATCTAGATCATCCATTCGATCGAAGTCTTTGCGACGTCGATATGAGACTTCAAGGAAAAGTCCCTTCGAGGGTTTCAGTTTAGGAATTGAAAATCCCAAACCCCGAAGAGCCGAATTAAATCGTAGTGGTCCGATTCAGAAGGACACGTGACAGAGATATGTGAACTACAGGTGAAAACACTCTCGGAGAAAATGAGCATGTATAAGTTGAGATCCCTGAAGCCCAAATTGATGAAGTGAATCATAACAGTCTGATTCAGAAGGATACACGAAAGAGATCCGTGAACTCTGGGTGAAAAATATTCAAGAGAAGGTGAGTGTGTAAGAGTTGGGACTCCTGAAGACTGAAGAGTCGAAGTGAACCACAACTATCAATATGTGGGGGACACGCGTCGCAAATCATTGTATTTGGGTGAAATCACTTCGAGAGAAGGTGAAGACTGAGAATTGGAAATCCCCGAAGCTCGAATAGCCGAAGCGGTTTGTGGTCTTCGATCTTCGGAAGACATGCATCAATAGATCTTGAGCTCTAGGTGTAAGAATTGTAGAGAAAGTAAGGTTTGAGAATTGAAAACTCCAAAACCCTAATAGGTGAAGAAGATAACGACCATTGATTGAAAGGGGAACAAGTCAACTGGTCGCAAATATATAGGAGGGCATGATCTAGAGAGAAGGAAGGAAAGGCGATAGATCTGAATTGTTGATCGAGAGGCTTCGTCCAATATCGCGAGATCAATGGTCACGCAAGATTGTTGGGACAGAAAGTGCTCAGACTTTAAAAATTTGAGAACGGGCCACAATCAAAACCACAGTATTGCAATAGGGATGCATGGCGATTGATAGTGAATTGCAGGGAGAAAAGAGGGTAGATACCAAACCAGTCTTGGTCGTGCCCGCAATCATGTGTTTACGCAAGGACATAGCCCGAGGTCACATACAGGAAAGGGATAATGGAAGAGGAGCTAGCACCTAAACCCTGATAGTTCAACAACGCGAAGGGAGAGGTTATGGGTGCCATAGAGCCTGCACCAAAATACTTAAAGGGCCTATTTTTAATGACAAGTGAGACCATTAAGGTTTCAAAGAGCCAATTCATCTCTGAGAATTGAATATCCTTGACTCGAAGGTTGAGAAGCTCTGAGGAGATAAGGGGGGTCTACATCAAGTGGTATCAGGTCTCGATTTAGTTTTTAGACTTCAGGCGAAGGAGACAAATGAGCTCGAAGTTGTACTATGTTTGTGAGAGACAATCAACACAATGCCACCAAGGAGACGTGTGGAGACACCTTTATCCAATCGCGTTGTAGAAAGATAAATGAGAGAGCTTCGTGCAATATTAGAGGCGATGGAGGCAGCGCATAGGAGGGAACCTGATGTTGGGGAATTCAGTGATGCAGAGAGTGAATAAGTAGAAATCGAAGAAGCTGCAGGGGAAAATGTTGCTGAAGAATGCTTACTGAGAGCGTTTTCTAGATTGGGAGCTAAATCCAAGATAAAGATCTCAATGTATGAGGGAAATTTGGATGTTCAAGAGCTACTAGATTGGATAAGATCCATGGACAAATATTTCGACTATGAAGATGTCGATGAGGAGAAAAAGGTGAGACATGTTATCACCAGGCTAAAAGGACAAGCAACACTGTGGTGGGATGAACTGCAGGCTAGGAGGAGAAGAAAAGGCAAACAAAATATAAAGAATTGGTACATAATGGTAGCCAAGATGAAGGATAAAGTCATGCCCAAATATTATCAGATAAATATGTTCAGTAAGTTGTAGAACCTGAGATAGAAGGGTATGAAAGTGAAGGAGTATAAAAAGGACTTCTACAAGATGAGTATCAGGACTGGACAACAAGAGAAGGATGAAGAAAAAGTTTCCAGGTATATAAATGGCCTGAGGTATGAAATCCAGGATGAGATCAACATGATGTCAGTGAGGAAAGTAGAGGATGCTTATCATATTTCTCTGAAGGAAGAGGAGAAGTTGGACAGGAAACAGATTCAATGAAACAAAGGTAGAAGCCCAAGCAAAGGCAATGGATTTGCCAATGATAAGTCACAGAAACCCAAAGATGGGATTAAGAAACCACATAGTCACTTTGAAAGAGGAGGAAGTTCCTGAGGGAGACAAAGTGGTGGAAGAAGTTCTTATAGAGGAAGAGGAAGAAGCTTTGAGGAGGAGAAGTAAGGTGTTATGCATGTGGGAAGACAGGAGATATGTCTTGGTAATGTCCCGAGAAAAATAAATAAGGAGGAGGTGAAGTTCACATTTCAGAAGAACAGAAAAGGAATGTTGAAGCAAAACGTGCAGAGGATGGAACATCCCTGATGTTGAGGAAGGTTCTCTTAAAACCATATTCAGAAATTGAAAAGACAATGTAGAAGAACAGTCTATTCAGGACATCTTGCAAGACTAAAGACAGAGTATGCGAGGTGATAATCGACAGTGGGAGCACTGATAACTTAGTATCCACAAATATGGTGGAGAAATTAGAGCTGGAGACAACTGCACATCCAAAGCCATATAAAGTCTCATGGTTGCAGAAAGGACACCAGGTAATGGTAACTAACCAATGCCTCGTTGAATTTAATATGGGAGGACATAGAGATGAAATTCTATGTGATGTGATTCCCATGGATGTATGTCATGTTTTCTTGGGGAGACTATGGAAGTTTGATAGAAATGTCTTTCATGATGAGAGGAAAAATACATACACCTTGGAGAAGACTGGTAGGACACACATGTTTCCACCAATAGAGGAGAAGAAAGTAAAAGAAGAAGCTAACACAAGCATACTTCTCATGAGTGGGAAGGAACTCCTAAGAGAAGTCAAGAAGGAACATGAGATGCAGTTTGATGTGGTGAGGAAACCCAGATTTTTCCTTACAAGTACTTCGATGGATGATTTTCCTGAAGAAGTTCAAGAGTTGGATAATTTTTCTAACATAGTAGTGGATGAGTTTCCTAACTCATTACCACCTATCAGAAGTATCATCCATCATATTGATTTGATACTGGGAGCAAGTCTTCCAAACAAAGAAACATATAGATTGACACCTGAGAATGAGGAGGTAAAGAACCAAGTCCAGGAATTGTTAGACAAATGTTTGGTCAGATAAAGCTTGAGTTCATGGGAAGTACCAATTGTGTTGAGTACAAAAAAGGATGGAGGATGGAGAATGTGTGCAAACTCGAGAGCCATAAACAAGATCATAATTAGGTATAGATTTCCTTTGCCAAGAATGGATGACTTAATGGATGGTTTAAGTGGAGAAAAATTATTTTCTAAGATAGATCTGAAAAGTGGATATCACCAGATAAGGATGAAAGAAGGTGATGAATGGAAAACAACCTTTAAGACAAATGAAGGGTTGTATGAGTGGCTTGTTATGCCATTTGGATTAACAAATGCCACTTTTATGAGGTTGATGAATGAAATAATGAAAGATTTCATTAGCAAGTTTGTGGTTGTGTATTGGGATGATATATTGGTCTTTACCAAGACTAAAGAGGAACATTTGAGACATCTGACCATAGTGATGAGGATACTACAGTAGGAGAAGTTGTTGATAAATCTGAGGAAGTCCTATTTTACGAATACATAACTCATTTAATTGGGTTTTGTGATCTCTTCAAATGAATTGAAGATGGATCTAGAGAAGATGAAAGCAATCAAAGAATGGCCATCACCAAGGAGTATGTTTGAAGTGAGAATCTTCCATGGATTAGCAAGTTTCTATAGGAAGTTAATCAGATATTTCAATGGAATTTGTGCACCGATGATGGATACAATAAAAAAGAGGCACAAGTCTTTTAAATGGACAGCGGAGGCTGAGGAGAGATACAATATAATGAAGGAGAAGATAACAGAATGACCAATTCTGGTCTTACCAAATTTTGGAAAGACATTTCAAGTGATATGCGATACAAGTGGAGTTGCAATTGGAGCATTCTTGAGCCAGGATAATAAACCAGTTGCATATTTTAGTGAGAAGTTGAATGAGACTAAGAGAAAGTACTCCACATATGATAAATAATTTTATGCCATAATTCAAGCCTTGAAGAAATGGAGGCATCACCTTGTTCCCAAGGAATTTGTCTTCTACAGTGATAACCAAGCTTTATAATTCATAACCAAAACAGGAAAAATTGAATCAGAGGCATGCAAAGTGGATTGAATTTATGGAGAATTTTACTTTTGTCATAAAACATATTGCTGGAAATGCTAACAAAGTTGTTGATTCATTAAGCAAGAAATGTTTGATTCTTTAGGAGTTTTAGGTGAAGACCTTAGGGTTTGAACACCTTAAGGAAATCTACAGTGATGATCCAAACTTAAAGGAATTATACGAAGCATGTGCAAATCCCGTGTTGAAAGGAAGGAGCCAGTGGACATAGTATATGGTTCAAGAGGGATTGTTGTTCAAGGGAAATTAGTTGTGCATACCAAAATGCTCAATGAGAGATAACCTTTTGAAGGAAAAGCATAGTGGAGGATTGGATGGAAATTTCGACCATGATAAAACATTTGCATAGTTGATAATTTCATACTATTAGTGATAAATTTTGTGAATAGATGTAGAATCTTCCAACAGGCAAAAGGAAAATGACAAAACACTGGATTGTATCAACCATTGTCAATACCATAGAGGCCTTGGGATGAAATAAGCATGGATTTTGTGTTGGGACTGCCAAGGAAACAAAGGGGATATGATTCCATATTTATGTTGGTGGATAGATTTTCAAAGATGGCACACTTTATCCCATGCCATAAGACCAGTGATGCAACACACGTTGCAAATTTATTTTGCAAGGTAGTTGTTTGTCTTCATGGATTACCCAAAAGTATTGTCTCATACAGACATACCAAATTCGTTGGTCATTTATTGAGAACACTAAGGAAGAAGTTGGGGACAGAGTTTTCCTTCAGTGCAACTTATCACCCTCATACAAATGGACAGACTGAGGTGGTGAAAAATGAGCATCATAATCAGTGGGGTCAAATTCTACCACAAGCATAATTTGCATACAATGACTCACAAAACAAGAGAACTGGAAATATCCCATTCCAAATACTATATGGAATGTATCCAAGAGGAGTAGTTGAGTTGAGAGACTTGCGACAAAGTGAGATCAGAAGCGCTAGAGTAGAAGATTTTGTTGCAAAAATGAAAAAGATCCATAGCCAAATTAGAGGAAACTTGCAGAGAACTAGCCAAGAGTAGAAGCACAGAGTTGATCAACATCGCAGAGAGATTCAATTTGAAGTAGGAGATCAGGTTCTGGCACATCTAAGGAAATAAAGGTTCCCAAGGGGAACATATAACAAGTTGAAGATGAAAAAGATAGAACCATGTAAATTCTTAAGAAAGTTTGATGCAAATTCCTATCAGATTGAGCTACCAGATGGTGTGGGCATATCACCCATATTCAACATATTAGACATGTATCCTTACAGGGAAAATGGCACAGAGAGATCAGAAGATCAAGAGAATATTCAGTGGGAGAAGTAGATTCCTGTAGCAGAAAACCCACAAATGGAGGAGAACGTTGATAATAGGATTGGAAAGAAGACCAGGAGAAATACCTGTTTTGAATGTTTGGTCAAATGAAAGGGACGCCCAATAGAAGATACTAGCTGGGAAAATGAAGCTGATATCCATAAGCATGGAAAGTCGGTGCAAGAGCTCATGGACAAGAGTCCATGAATTTTTGGCCAAGGTAGTATGATGTAGGAGCATCGTCAGCAAGCACACGTGGACAGACAACTCAATGCCTCAACGCGCCTTTGAATCATTTCATAATCTTAACCGTTGGCATTCCTACAAAAAATTTTGAAATAATCGAAAACTGAAGAAGATCGAATGCTTGGGAGCTAAATGATCACGAGTGATCTGGGAGTTCACTCCTAGTATTGAATGTAATGGAACTTAGGTATCTGTTAGGTTTTGTTTTCGAGTAGACGAGTAGTCAGAGGGAAATATAAGAACTCTCTAAGATAAATAGAGGTGTGGTATGCCAGAATGAGGCTGCTGCAAGTTAATAGGAGTTTGTTGTGATTTAGTTGTTGCTGATTTTTGTTGTTGTTTATCATAGCTGTAGCCATTTACTTTTGAATGAATATAACATAGAAAAATTAATCCAATGCATGGTGTTTATACTATTTACAATTCCCTGTTATTGTTGTTTTCATGAATGAATGAGTTATATTATTAAGTATACAAAACTATGAAGTGTTTAGATAAGTTTCAATTGTTCTCTTCATTGAGTTCATGCAAGGAGTGCATACAGTTTTCAAGGAATGCATTGACAGATTCTGTCTCGACTCATAAGCTCAGAAGAGATAACGTGAAACATCTCTTTGAAAGGAGTGAAAAGTGACTGTTGCAAGGTGTGCACAGTCGTCCGCAAGAACTTAATTCTTGCGTGAGAATATACTACAAGGAGTGACAGAGTCTGTTTCAACTCATAAGATCAGAAGACAAAGAATAAAATAACTCTTTCATAGCGTAAAATAACTCATAAGCTCAGAAGATATAGTGTAAAATAACTCGAAGTAACTCTTTAAGGAGTTAAAGGAGCAGAAGGAGAGAAATCTCAATAGTGATAGCGAGAGAAATATTCAAAGGGAGGGAAGTTCCAAAGGCTTCACGAGTCATCGGCTAAGATCCATCCAAGAGGGAATGGGATCATTCCAGATCGTTGGATCTGGGTAAAGCGCATGAGAGTTAAGTCTCTGAGTGCATATAGAAGCGAGAATTCATTGAAGTCCCGAAAGGACAGGTGGCGCAATATCCATAACTCTGGGACGAAAGCACTTAAAGAGCTTTGTGGAAAAGAAGAAAGTGAAATCGTCGAAGAATGGACCATCGTTCGGTTCATAGGAGAAACTATCCGGGAGGAGAACTTGTTCAATGTTTTGGCATCGTAAGACAAAAGGAGTGGTGTCATGTAGACAACCAACATAAATCACTGAAGCCGAAATGATTGATCCAGATCATTCGTTCGATCGAAGTCTATGGGACGTCGATATGAGACTTCGGGGAAAAGTCCCTTCAAGGGTTTCAGTTTAGGAGTTGAAACTCTCGAACACCGAAGAGTCGAAGTAAATCGTAGCAGTCTGATTCATAAGGACATGCGACAGAGATCCATAAACTTGGGGTGAAAACACTCCACTTCAAAACGAGTGTGCAGAAGTTGAGATCCCCAAAGCCCGAATCGCCGAAGTGAATTATAATCATCCGATTCAGAAGGATACACGACAGAGATTTGTGAACTCTGGGTGAAAACACTCGGGGAGAAGGTGAGTGTGTAAGATATGGGACTCCCAAAGCCCGAAGAGTTGAAGTGAACCACAATCGTTGATCTGTGGGGGAAATGCGTCGACATATCATTGTCTTCAGGTGAAAGCACTACGAGAGAAGGCAAAGACTGAGAATTGGAAATCCTTGAATCTTGACTTAACAGTCTGATTCAGAAGGATACGCGATAAAGATTCGTGAACTCTGGGTGAAAACACTCTGAGAGAAGGTGAGTGTGTAAGAGATGGGACTCCCAAAGCCCAAAGAGTAGAAGTGAACCACAATCATCAATCTGTGGGGGACATGCGTCAACAGATCGTTGTCTTCGGGTGAAAGCACTACGGGAGAAGGCAAAGGCTGAGAATTGGAAATCCCTGAAGCTCAAATAGCTGAAGTAGTTTGTGATCGTTGATCTGCGATAGACACGGGTCAATAGATCGTGAGCTTCGGGTGTAAGTATTGCGGAGAAAGTAAGGTTTGAGAGTTGAAAACTCTAAAACCCGAACATGCGAAGCATATCACGACCGTTGATTGAAAGGGGCACGCGTCAACAAATTGTGGAGATCTAAGAGGGTGTGATCTAGAGAGAAGGAAGGAAAGGCAACACATCTGAACCATTTATCGAGAGGCTCCATTAGAGATCGAGAGGCTCCATTAGAGATCATGATATTAACGATCACGCAGAATTGCGGGGACAGAAAGGGCTTGGACTTTAAAAATTTGAGAGTGGATGGCAATCGAAACCATGGTATTGCAATAGGGACACCTGGTGATTGGTAGTGAATTGTGGGGATAAAAGCAGGTAGATCCCAAACGACTCTTGGTCATGCCCGCAATTGTGTGTTTACACGAGGACATAGCCCGAGGTCACATACGGGAAAGGGATAACAGAAGAGGAGCTAGCACCTAAACCCTGATAGTTCAACAGCGTGAAGGGAGAAGTTTTGGGTGCCATAGAACCTGCACCAAAAGACTGAAAGGGCCCGTGTTTAATTACAAGTGAGACCATTAAGGTTTCAGAGAGCCGATTCGGCTTCGAGAATCAAAGATCCTTGACCGAGAGGTCAATCATCCTCGAGGAGAGAAGGGGGGTCTACATCAAAGAACTCGATCTTCAAATCCGGATATGTAATGGTGGACAAAAAATCAAGTTTTTCTTTATCCCAGGGACATACACAACATTTCGAATGTGTATGAAAATACCATTAAGAAGTGTTACTGGAATATCTCCATATCCCTTGAGTTGATAAGAGCGATCATCTCCAAGATAAATATGGGGACCATTATGGGTTTCTTTAAAGTTTGTATACCAATTCTTGTTACATGTCATGTGAATTGAAGCACCAGAATCTGCAAACCATGCATCAACATCATCAATTTCAACAGACAACGCAACATTCAACACAAACAGTTTGAGATCTTTTGGTTCAATATTTGGGCTTTCTTCTGCAAAGTGTCTGGAATGTTTTCTATTTTTATGCCTAGCCTCATCATCATTTTTCTTCTTATAACATTCTCTGGCAAGATGCCCAATCCTACCACAATAAAATCACTTAGGTTCATTTCTATTCAATGGCATACCTTGATTTGGCTTTGAAAATGACTTCTTCTGAAATGAACTTCCTCCTCTGTCTCCTCCTCATGGTTTCCCTTTAGGAAATATCTTCTTTGTCCATAGTGCTAAGTCTGAATTCCGAGACTTCAAATTTGTGCACCTCTCTTCCTCTTGCAACAATATACCTATTAGTTCCTCAAAAGTGGGAGATTTCTCCCTCGCTGCAAGGCCTGTTATAAACGTTTGATAGTCCTCTAGAATTCCATTTATGGAATTGTGACAAGATCAGTGTTTTGATAGTCCTCTAGCATTCCATTTACAGAATTGTGACAAGATCAGTGTTTGACACTTTTTCTTGTATATCTCCCAATGTATCTTTTATTTCTTTAATTTGCCCAAGAAAAGGTTTTGATAGTCCTCTAGCATTCCATTTACAGAATTGTGACAACATTAGTGTTTGACACTTTTTCTTGTATATCTCTCAATATATCTTTCATTTCTTTAATTTGCCCAAGAAAAGCACTGACATACTCATTTATATCTATTTTAATACTTAGAAATTTAGGCTTTAGGAAAAAAATGTGATTCGTATTATTAGTTTGATAGAGATCTTTAAGAGCTTGCCACATTTCACTAGAAGTCTTAGCATCTCTAATATGCGGAACTATGCTATCTTTAATAGACATTCTCAACAATACCTTGTCTTTGTTCTCTCGCTTATCCCAGTCTACGATAGTTTTCATTGTTGCACCTGCAGCCGCATCAAGTCGTGCTTCATCTCCTTTCGCGATGTCCATGCGCCATAAACTTCCATCAAGGTTTTCATCTTGAATTTGCAATTGATGAAATTCGATCCATCCAATTTGTTGGCTTCATTGAGGTACGTTTCTGCTAAAGGATTCGCCATCTCCGCAAACTTCTTTATACAACAAACACACGCCTGGTTAAGTGAGAAAGGAGCAGTTATCTGGTGAGCAAGCAATCGAACCAGCGATTTCTCCTATAGGAGGGAAGCTCCTCCTATCGCAGGGACGCTCCTCCAGAATTGTTTTAGCAGCGATATTCTCCAGGAAGCATTTAAATTTTAGCAGCGATCTCAGCGATAAGAATACAAAGCAAGTTCTTCTCTGTCAATCGAGAATGAAGGCTCTTGATCTCTCCTCCAAAACCCCAGGACTCAACTCGCTCTACGTGGCTTTTCGTGTTGGCGGTCCACAGGGCGATCTGGGAGAGCGGGCGATTTGGATGAGCAGGCAGATAATTAAAACCTCCACGCGAATTTCCTCCGAAATCCGTAGGACTCCAAACCGTCTATCAAAGGACTCCTTATCACGCCTCCTTGTATCTCTGCACACAGATCGCGCCTCCTTGTATAACCTAGACAAGTATCGCAGCGCACCATATATCTCAGCGAATGTCTCACGGTCTGATCTGGGCACTCTCCCTCAGTCAGAGCCAATGCTCCATGTCCTTTCACGCAGACATCTATTCTCCAGCTCTCCTCTCACAGTGGATAGCATAATGGACAATGATCCAGCAACAGTCACGCTCCGACTTCGCAGCGGTCTGGTGTGGACTCCTCACTCCAGATCTGTCCGCCTCTCACAATCTCGCTCTGATACCAACTTGAAACCATAGAAAAGAATACCGACTCACAACATTTCGGAGACGGGGAAGCAAAGACAAAGCTTCGTTCAGATTAATCAACGAGAAATACAAATATATATATATATTATGAGGATCGGTTTGAAACGGTTTAAGATGGTTGGAAGCGGTTGGAGCGAAACCGCAACTAATTCTCCATTATTCTAACTAACATAACTGTTGAAAGTTGTTCATTAATCATAAAAATCCAAGATAGGCGACTATGAATACCGATTGAATTAATTTATGTCGGCGAAACAGAAATATACACATCCATGGTCACAGCAGATTGCTTTCCTAGCTTTTTATTATCACGCAATAATTTCGTACACGTGATTGATCAACAAGTGAATTCTTGTAGAAAATCTAAGTCCTAGTTTAATTGAATTGTCAATCAATTTCGCCTAGAACCAAGAGGTTTCGTGTTCAAGTTGGAGAGGGACTCTCTAACTCACTCGCAGATCTAAGATCTGACTTACTCGACTCCCAGATAAAAATGATTATGGTTATCATGACAAAAGTAGGCATCTTGCAACACATGCAGATCCTCGGAACAAGAACAGAAGATGACAACTATTACGAGAAAGAGCTTCCTGAGTTGTGTTATACGGATGTTCATGTATTGCATAGTGTTTTCAGGTATATTCATGTCTGTTTTTTCCGAAACAAGTTTTTTGAATAAAGAAATTAAATCTCTCTTGGCTTTCAAAAGCCGCTTGCATGATCCTACGGGTTGTTTGGCTTGATGGAGTGTTTCATTATGTTGTTGTGAGTGGAAAGGTTTCCACTACGATAGACAGACCCGCCATGTCGTTGTTGTGGATTTGCCTAATTACAGTTTGAGTGGTACCTTCCATCCCGTAATACTGATTGAGTTAATGGATTTGGAGACTTTGAATGTTAGCTTTGTTAGCACATATTATTGCAAGGGAGAGTTTTTCCATTCAGAGCTGATCCCATGGATAAAGAATGTCAAGAAGTGGGCTAAAAACACACTTATCTAAAGTTTTCTAGTCGGGCGCATTATTTTAAAGAGCGCATGGATCTAGGC
>JZKD02S0867744.1:84002-97697 GCA_000966675.3 Picea glauca
CTGACCCTGTCCTCTTTCTTTTGGTCTGCCTCTGACCACCAATGCCTCAGATGTAGAGGTTTCTTGATTTGATTTCTTCCTTGTTTCTTCAGATAGTAAAGCTCCAACAATATCACCAAACTCAATAGTTTCTGTTGAACTGAAACTAATAGAGGTAACGAAATGATCCCATGACGCAGGCAAAGAACACAGTAATGTAATTTCCTTATCTTTGGATTCAAATTTCACACCCATACTATTCAACTGGACTAGAAGAGTATTGAAAGTATTTAGATGATCAACAATTTTCGTACCTTCCTACATGCGCAAACTATACAATTGTCTTTTCAGAAAGATCCTATTTGTCAAAGATTTCGTCATGTACAAGCTTTCCAGCTTTGACCACAAACCGGCTACTGTCTTCTCTGTAACAATGTTGAACTGTACATCGTCGGCTAAACACAGGCGTATGGCACTCAGTGCCCTCGCATCCATCTCATCCCAGTCTTCGTCTATTATGGATGCGGGTTTCTTTGTTTTTCCCAAAAGCGCCTTCACCACGCCTTGTTGCACGAGCAGATCGTGCATCTTAACCTTCCAGATCTCGAAATTGTTCTTGCCATTAAATTTTTCAATTTCGAACTTAGCACTCTGCATCTTTTTCATTAAAGGAAACATAAAAGGAGCAAACACCACTGTTCTCTATTTGTAATATCCAAGGCCCTTTAAAAATGTGAAGTAATCTTGTGTAATTTTCAAAAGAAAATTACATACACCTTAAAAAAAAAAATTTAATAAGGAAGTCACTCCACCTTATTCCTCCACCCTTCATCCTCCATATTATATTTTAATTCTCAAAATATAGTAAAAAAAAAATCTTAACACTTTTCAATAAAAGTATAGATTTAACCTTTTTGAAAAAACTTCATACGAATGCACCTTTAATACTCTCCAAAGGTAGATTTGAATGTACCTTTAATGTTTTCCAAAAATAGATTTAAGTTTTGGAAAGAAAAACAAACCTCATGAATTTTTCAGCGCTCCGTGGAGGGTACAGGGGTGCGGTCGACCAGAATAAGGAAAATTTCATAAGTGTACGAGTGGGATGGTGCTCCCTTTAGCCAGTAAGGTGAGCGCTGGCTCCTTCACAATGCTCCCTTTGAAAACCCAGCATATATCAAATAAGCAGCGCGCCCGTATACTTGGTGTCCAGCGCCGACGCCCCTGTGCAAGTCTTTGCCAAGCGTCGAACCCTTCAACACAGTTATTTCAGCAGCGCGGCCTCTTCAGTGAGCGACTTCTTCCAGTCTGCGTCCTCCTTAGCTCTTCCTCAGCTATGATACCACTTGTTGTAATTTGCAAGTGCGGAAACACAAATTATCATAAGACAATCAATACAAATGCAAACAAAAAACACATCAATTTAAGTGGTTCACCCAAAAGTTGGGCTACGTCCACCAAGCATAGGTATTGGTCATCTTATTATTTAGCTAATGGAGATTACAGTAAAGTCTCACTCCTCTCTGACACACACAGCCTCTATGGGCATACAAATTTATAGCAATGTATATTAGAAACTGACTATTAAATGTAATCTCATCCATATTCTAACTTAGGCGCATTGGTTACAACCAATCCCGGTTTATAGGATCTGAAATCCTATTCATGGATGAGTTGTTGTCACCGTTTCCAAAAACATCTCCCTGCTCCACCTCTCATCTCCTACCACCTGTACCTCCTTGATCCATGCCACTTCCACTTGTGTCGTGTCCTCACCCTTGACCCGTCGCATTGCGGCCTTCTCGTCACCTTCTCTTGACACATCACCTAATCATCTAATGTCCCAGCCTCTGTGTCCCCTTCATCTGGTCGCCCTATGTCCATTGATCGTGCCATCGCCTCACCTAATCTTTGTCCATGTCCGACTGCCAAGTTTCGCCTGCGAAAGTCCATCTCAACTCCGAAAGGCAGAAGGTGGCCACCGCATCCTCTAGGTGTTCGGTTTGACTCGTGACCAGTCCTGATCCCGAGAAGGAAGTTATTAAGGTTGGTGGTTGCGGTTGAGCATCGTTTCCACCATGAATGGAAGCTCAGAAAGGACTGTCAGTAGGCCTCTCAAATAGTGTCTGTCAGAGCTCCCTTCTGACGAGGAGCCACATGGGGAGACTGACAGGGAAAAGATAAACATCAACTTTTGCATTTGATAGAAGAATGTGTGTGTGCAGAGAGACCGCATGCATAGTCTGACTAAAGTGACCTGAACATAGTGCCATGGAAGCCCAAGAACATTCCTGCTATTTACGAAGTTCTGAGTATATGTAGGCATTTTGGCCATTTTTGTTAGGGATCGATGGTAGAGCTAAGATATGTATGGTAAAGTTTTAATGAAGCACTGGTCACTCTGGTTATGTATTAGCATTTGAGACTTCTAGTTTAATGACGGTAAACTTTCCTATTCCATCTTGTTTCTATCTAATACTGAAAGAGTTCATGATTGACTGATTCACATGAATCATTGTGACTGTGTTATGATAACTTCTTTATTGTAATAATGTTATGATTTATTTAGTATTCTTGTAATTTGAATACAAGAAGTTCTTATGTTTGAATTCTTCTTCCTTGGGTTGTTGGAAGCTTGATGCCTACAATGGATCTTTTCATTTTCTCACCAAAGTCTTCCTCCTACCCACTCTTATTACAACCCACTGTCTGATGTTGAATATAAGACCTCACTTGTTCATGCATAGCCCGGTCTAGGATTTTGAGTTAAAATGCTATTGTGCAAATTTTAC
Organism: Picea glauca; assembly: GCA_000966675.3. NCBI lineage: Eukaryota > Viridiplantae > Streptophyta > Pinopsida > Pinales > Pinaceae > Picea > Picea glauca. The sequence continues at coordinate 86,774 of JZKD02S0867744.1, forward strand.
CTCCATTCAATCACCTTTCTATAAACAAATCATGACATAAACTGATGGGTATCAGGCTTGCTCCGGCTGCAATCCAGGAGTGACTTCTGGTGCTAACATTTCTGGCGTCGCTGTCGGGGACGAAGTTGAATAATTTCCCTAGGTAGAACGACAACGAACTTCTGATTCTGAAGGTGCATCAAACATCAGAACCATTGAAGATTGCACTTGCACCTGGCGACTCCTCTGAGGTGATTCCACCTGCTAACTCCTCTGTTGCAGTGCCTCTGGCTACACCTGGTAGCCCTTGGGAGACACAAAGCTCAGTTCTGGTCTTTGATGGTGAACAAAGACTAGACACACTCATTCTGTATAGCATTCACCTGGCGACTCCACATTTAAAGACTCCATTGGAGGGGATTATGTTGACAGAAAGAAGCCCATGTCGAAGGGAAAGATTAGGTATTAGTTCATGGGCTTGCTACATGAATTCCTGTGTTTCTTTATCAGCTCATTCCTTTTTCTCCCTTTACTTATTGAGAAGTTTTTTCTCTTCTTTGTACATTCTAATGTCCTTGAGCCTCCTCTTATTCACTCATCCTTGGAAGAAGAAAGAATACCCTCTTCTTGTGTTGTAGATATTGATCTTGTGCCTTCACCTCTGCCTATCCATGAAGATGAGATCTGTATCACACCTCCTCCTAAAGTTGAGCACCCTTGTAGTCTTGAGCAGGTTGAGAATAATTCACAGTCTTCCCAAACCTCGTTACCCCTTATTATTCTTGTTGAACCTCCCCATCCTCTTGTTGAATCCCATGATCAGCCCAATGCTCTTCATATTAAAATCAGAAATAAGTTGTTTAAACCCGTCAGGCTGCCATGTCACCTTAACCCTTATCCTCATGATTCCTTTGAATATATTCCTTGGTTTTCTAGGGAGGATCATGTTACAACTGAGAGGCATTTAGAGGTCTTTGAGAACTTTATTAATTAGCTTGAGATCGTTCATGATGATGTTACTATGAGACTTTTCTCAAAGTCCCTAGTTGGAGATGTTGTTGTGTGGTTTAGATGTCTGGAGGTTGGTTCTATTGGTTCCTAGACTGAGCTATGCCATGTTTTTTTAAAGTGTTGGGGTGAGAAAAAGTCCCTTGATCAATACTGATCTGAGTTTAATGCCTTGAGGAGAGGCGAGGATGAAGCTTTGGCTGTCTTCAATAGGATATTTTACAGTGTTTATCATAACATGCCTGTGGAAATCAGACCCACAGAGACTTCTTCTATGGTGTACTATATTATGGCTCAACATCTAGAGCTAGTCCTCCTCTTGAGAGAGAGGAAATCGTCATCATTGATACATTTGTTTGAGGATGTTGAAGAGGTTGAAGAGAACATCAGGGCTAGTAGGTGGGTTCATAAGAAGGAAAATGTGCATATGCAGTAGGAAAAAGACTGGCAGTCTGTTTCAGATTCTGAGAACGGATATAACAATTATGGATCAGATCTGGACCAAGAACAAAGAAGTAGGCATGATTCGCATATGGAATTAGGTTCTTCATCATTTGCATATTTTTCTAGGGGTAGGAATGCATACCCTTCTGATGAACATTTTTCAAATCATTTTGAGCATGGATCAGTAGCTGACTGTATTAATAGTTGTATGCTCTTGACTAATCATAGTCATTATGATCTAAATCTTGTTTCTCCTTTAACTGATGACCATTTTTAAGGAAGAAAAGTTGCAGCTGCAGATAATCAAGAGTTGTTTTCTAATGAGGGAGAAGGACACTCTTTTGTGAGTAGAGAGTGTTTTGCAAAGGATCATCCTGGTCTTCTAAAGCAGCCAAGATTCTATCATATTTCCCATGATCATGTGGCCATATACATGGAGTCCTACATTTCATATTTTTTGAAATGTTCTAATTGCATTAGTCCACCAATACTCATAGGTGAGTATTGTGTTATGAAAGATTTCCAAGACCACACTATAGAACCTTGTCCTTTGTTAATTAAGGAAAAGCCATCGCTGGAAATAAACTATTCTAGGCTCACAAAAAACACAAGAAGTATAAAGAGGAGGGGCTTAGTGGCTAGTTTATCTCCTATCAAGAGCTTGTTTTTTAGCAGGTAACACATGGCATCAATCAACCTACATCTATCCTCTGCCCACCTGTGCACTCTGAATACATCATGCCCCAGTTGAACAACCATGAAGGACAAGAGAGGTTTTCTGACTAATTGAGCTCCCATGATATTAAGAATTGTGACCCTGTTGGCTCATATATGGAGTTGTGATTTCTAAAGGCTTTGGAGCCTATAAATGTATTCCCCTTCTCAACATTTGGGGGTATGGACAACATTCCCAGCCTTGTCTTTATTTTGCTGTCATACCTCCCTAATAGTTCATGGAGCATCTATAATAAAGAAAGGGATCGAATCACTAAGCAGTCGAAGTGGCTATGGTGGAAGTTTGTGTTCACCTAACACCATGTAAAATCCGACTAGTTTAGGTCTATACATAAATAAGCTCTTAGGAGCCCTCGTTAGTTTTCTTTCATTTTATTTTTCAGCTTGTATTTTTCAACAGGATTTTTTGGGGCTTGACTCCATATCCCAACAAAAGGCAACTAGAACTGGAAAATGAGTCCTTAGAGAATCACAGGGACAAATCTACCCCCCATGAAGCCTAATGTTAGCACATATTATTGCAAGGGAGAGTTTTTCCATTCAAAGCGGACCCCATGGATAAAGAATGTCAAGAAGCGGGCTAAAAACCCACTTATCCAATTTTTTCTAGTTGAGCACATTATTTTAAAGAGCGCATGGATCTAGGTGGTCGAGATATGCATGCCCAGATCTGCAGTCGAGGTTCCATTCTAAACCCCCCTTTCGTTCCACCTTTAACAGGAGGGGGGGGCATATATGTGCGCTAAAGCAACGAGCAGATCTGAGCAGCCAAGATCTACACACCCAGATCCTCGGCCAAGGATCGATTCCGGACCCCCCTTGTCATTCTTTCTTTAATGGGGGTGGGTCTGATATGGGCGGTTTCGAATGCGGGGCCCCTTGTTATCGTGGCTATAACATACCCACTACGACCTAATATATTTTTTTCCTTTTTCTCCTTTTTCTCGAGGGACAGAATCCCCGAGTTCCTACAAGGTCCTAGCGCAGGCTAGATCTTCTTGTTAGAACCTTCACTAAACCAATCCATCGGTTCTTTCATTGAAAACCCATTATGTACAACTCAAGCACCAAGTGCAGGCTTCACCTCCATGTGATCATTGGTTATGACCCCAGGCCAAGCTAAGAGGCGCCTTTCACAATTCGTGACTCAGGGATACTCGAGAGTCAAGTCCTTCAACTCTTCAAACCCCAAAACCCGAAATCGTACCTTCGTTGAGATTGATAGATGTGAATCTCCCGCTAATAACTGAGAGTTCGAAATGAAAGAGAGTCCAGTATTTCGACTCTTTGAACCCTGAAACCTGAAATCCGTTACACGAGTTCTTGTATGAGATCCGACGGTCCTCGATGATATGGATCCAACGGTCCAGATATCTTTGGAGTTTCATGAACCGGGAGTTCATGATGCAATGACTCCACAACTCCTGTCACACAAATACCCAAATTTCAATATGGGAATTTGTGTAGGATATCAACGAACCTTGTTGATATGGATCTGACGGTCACTATCCCTCCCGAGCTTAAGGGCGTTGAAGGACACTCATCCTTAACCCCCTTGTTGTCCTACAAGATCCAATGGCTTACGGGGTTTCAGAGCTTTCCTCGAACTCTGACCACTCACCACGTGTCTCCTCTAATGGACTGTCCAGATCCTCTCGGAGTTTCGTGAACCGGGATTTCACGACTTGTGAAGATGAGGGGTCTTCCCCTTTGGTCTCTCAGGTGTCAAAACACTGAAATGTCAAAACCTATTCACACTAAGCTAATTTGGAGTTTTTCATACCGAGACTTCGTGACTTGTGACAACGAAGGGTCTTGCCCTTTGGTTTCTCGAGTGTCGAAATGCCGAAATTTCAAAACCTATTCACACTAAGCTAATTCGGAGTTTCACATACTGGGACTTCGCGAATTGCAACGATGAAGGGTCTTGCCCTTTGGTTTCTTGGGTGCCGAAATGCCGAAATGCCGGAATGCCGGAACCTATTCACACTAAGCTAATTTGGAGTTTCACATATCGGGACTTCATGACTTGCGACGACAAAGGGTCTTGCCCTTTGGTTTCCCAGGTGCCGAAACGCTGAAATGCCAAAATGCCGAAACCTATTCACACTAAACTAATTCGGAATTTCGCATACCAAGACTTCCTGACTTGCGACGATGAAGGGTCTTTCCCTTTGGTTTCTCGGGTGTCGAATCGCTGAAATGCAAAAATGCTAAATCCTATTCACACTAAGCTAATTCGGAGTTTCTCATACCAGGACTTTGTGACTTGCGATGACGAAGGGTCTTGCCCTTTGGTTTCCCGTGTGCCGAAATGCCGAAATGTCGAAAAGGCGGTGAAAGGGTCCGTATACTCTAGGCCTTTCAGAAAGTTGTCAAGTCCTCTCTCCTGCCTATGCAAAGGTTAAGGTCGACGGGCAATAGAGCTCCGACAAATATTTCAGAGGGTTCTTGGGTAAATTATCCCTAGGCTTGGTGACCTGAGTAAAAGTCTTCCTAATTCCCCAAGTTGTAAATTTGGTGGTAAGGGTAAAGTAAACTCATGGCTTTACTATCATGGTAGTCCTTTCGAGGGACTCACTCCGACTCTGGAGTGCGAGGAAACTTCCTGAGAGAAGTGCCATCAGGAAATTAAACTAGGGCATAGCACGAGCCAAGTAGATAGGACAATTCTCAAGGGAATGGAATCATAGCTTGAAATTACTCATTCTATACATAGACCGATTATGGTCATATAAGTATAAGCATGTATCCCTTGTCTCCAAATCAAAACACAGGCAAACACTTCCATACAGAAATCATTTATGAGAATATAAACATGAGCATGGATTCGATTAAAAAATACAAGACATAACACTTATCAGAAAACACCAGGTGTGATGCGATTACTGAGAGGGATGCTCATTTCCACCCAACCGTAGGCTCAGTGACTCCAAACATATTTACCACTAGCCACCCCCGAGCTAGACCACAATGCTTGAGGTTCAATTTTCTACTTCCAGCTCAACAGAAGTCATGGACGAAGGTTACTCTCCTTCTCCTCTGTTCAGAACTCCCTATGTTTCCAAAGTTTCTCCAGTTCTCTCCCACGATCGTCGTCGTGCGCGTTCTCTCCTCCTTCTTACCACACTTCTTGTCTTGTCTTTTCTCTGCAAGATTGCATGTGGCATGAATTTCTCCATCCGCGGTCAGGTCTAGGAGCTGTTACAGATGGGCGTTTCACCCCCATCTGCTCATTAACTCTTGACGAGCCTCCCCACCTACACATCTGATGAGAAATCCAATCTAGGGTCAAAGAGTTGATTTGGTCTTTGAGCAAGTAAAACCAGTATGGTACTGGCTCGGTGGAAGTTAACGCAACCATTCTAGGTCCCTTCGAACACCTCTCATTAGCCATCATGGTCTCTTTTAGGACATCCCCCTCCTAGCATCGATGCAACACATATTCATAACATAATTTACATTCATCGACCTTTTATAAAAAGGTCTATCAAATCAAGCATTCACATCTTTGAGTTTTCCATAGTTCTTGGCCAATATAGTTATTTTTACAGACCGGGGGAAACAGGGTGTTATAATTCCCTCCCACTTAAAGGAACATCATCCTCGATGTTCTATCTATCAATATGACGTGTATGTACAGAAGTAAACAAAATTGGATATGTATGTTTCATGGCATCTTCCATTTCCCAGGTAGCCTCATCTGGGCCAAAATGTTTCCACTGCACCTTGACCTATACAATGGTTTGGTTCCTAAGTGGGGTTTCCTTTCTATCCAGTATGCATTGAGGTTTTGGCAGAAATTCTCCCTCTGGTTCCACCTAGATCACAGACCAGTCAATTATATGATTAGAATCATGTACATATTTCTTCAATAATGAAACATGGAAAACATTATGTGCTTTTACTGTGGGAGGAAGTGCTAGCCTATAGGCTACAGGTCCCACTCTATCTCGAACTTCAAAGGGTACGTAATACTAATGTGCCAACTTGGCATAAGCTCCCATCCTCAGGGAACTCTTTCTGGGCCTAACTCTAAGATATATGTGGTCTCCCATATTGAATTCTCTTGGAGTTATCTTTCGGTCAATGTAACGTTTCTATTTGTTTTGAGCGACCTTCAGATTCTGTTTTATCTGAATCACTTGTTGTTCCATTTCTTTCAGCATGTCAGGTCCAATAGTAATTATGTTCATGGGATTACTCCAACTGATGAGAGTGTTACATGGTCTACCATAGAGGACTTTGAAAGGACTCATCTTCAGGGATTCTTGGTAGCCGTTGTTGTAGGCGAATTCCACCAGTGGCAGGTAATCTTCCCACTTCTAGGGTTGATGCATTACATGCATTCTTAGCATGTCTTCCAATATTTAATTCACTCTTTCCATCTTTCCATTGGTTTGAGGATGATAGGTTGTGCTAAACAGTAATTTGGTCTCCAGACCAACCATCAAGGATTTCCAAAAGTTGGAAGTAAATTTTGTGTCTCTATCAGACACGATTTCTTTAGGCATACCATGTAGTCTAAATATATCCTTCATGAATATGATGGCGATATCTATTGCCTTGCAAGTCAATTTAATGGGGATAAAATGGGCGAACTTGCTCAATTTATCCACCACTACCATGATGGCGTCATTTTGTTTGGTCGATGTTGGTAATTCAGTGATGAAGTCCATGCAAATGGTTTCCCACTTCCATTTCGGGATTTGTAGAGGTTGTAATAATCTTGCTGGTTGTCGGTGTTCTCATTTAACCTATTGGCATTCTTGGCACTTAGCTAAATAGTTAGCTATGTCTTTCTTTAACCCAGGCCAATAGAATTGTTTCCTAGTGGTCATGATCATCTTTTGGTATACCAGGTGATCATTATATGGTTTTTTATGTAATTCATCCATTATGAACCTCTTCAAGTCATCACAATCTGGAATATACAATCTGTTTCTGTAAGTTAGCAGACCTCCATCTATCATCCAGTAGCCTTCATACTTTATTCCTGTGGGTTCTTACTCTAGGTATGAGGTCACAGTCTGGAAGAATGTGTCTATTTCTTGTGCATTCCTGACTCTTTCTTTGACATTCGTCTCCCAGGTGCTCACCGCTGCCAGGTGAATTGTTTTCATACTTCTGCTAAGGGCATCAACCACCTTATTTTCCTTTCCTTTAACATGTTTGATTTCAAAATCAAACTCACTAAGGAGGGCCATCCACCTAGCTTGTTTTGCATTGAGCTTTGGTTTGTCAAACAGATATCGCAATCCAAAGTGGTCTCTCATAAGTACAAATTTCCTTCCCAGGAGGTAATGTCTTCACATTTTTAAGGCGTGCACTATGGCGGCCAACTCTAAATCACGGGTCACATAGTTGACTTCATGCTCATTCAATGTTTGGGATTCATAGTAGACTACACTTCCTCCTTGCATAAGCACTCCTCCGAGCCCTTCCTTACAGGAATCCGTGCACACGAGGAATTTGTTTTCAAGATCAACGATATTCAGCACAAGTGCATGGGTCAGAAGGTGTTTCAAGGATTGAAATCTTTCTTCACATTCTTGTGTCCACATGAATTTAACTCCCTTCTTCTGGAGGGCAGTGATTGGACAACCAATCTTGGAGAATCCTTTTATAAATCTCCTATAGTATCTTGCTAAGCCCATAAAGGATATGATATACGAAATGTCCTTTGGTGTAGGCCATTCCATGGTAGACCTTATCTTGTTAGGATCTACTACTACTCCCTCTTCAGATGTGACATGGACCAAGTAATGTATTTTCTTCTGGAAAAAGTCACACTTGCTAAATTTGACATAGAGTTGATGTTCTCTTAGCACTTGAAGAACAAGTCTAAGATGTTCCTCACATTCCTCTCTATTCTTGGAGTAAATTAATATATCGTCAATAAAAACTAGTACAAATTTGTCTACGAATTTGCTGGGCACATTGTTCATCAAGCACATAAAAGTGGCAGGGGCATTGGCCAATCCAAATGGTACTACCACAAACTCATGGTGACCATATCTCGTCCTGAAGGTAGTTTTGTGGATGTCTTCACCCTTGATTCAGACTTGATGGTATCCATATTTCAAGTCAATCTTTGAGAAGATGGACGCACCTCCCAATTAATCGAACATGTCATCGATCTTGGGTAAGGGGTACTTGTTCTTTATGGTTACCTTATTGAGTTGTCTATAATCTATGCATAGTCGGAGGGTACCATATTTCCTTTTCAAGAACAGGACTGGTGCTCCCCATGGCGACATGCTGGGCTGGATATAGCCTCTGTCCATCATTTCTTTTAATTGTAATTTAAGCTCAACTAGCTCGAGTCTGCTCATCCTGTAGGGTGTCCTAGACACTGGCACCGCTCCCAATGCAAGTTCTATAGAGAAGTCATTGTCCCTTCTCGGAGATAAACCCAGAACTTCTTATGGAAATAGATCTCTATATTCTCTTAGTGTGGGGTGGTCTTCGGGGCTTGGTTTTTCATCTTCAATTGATTCCAACACCTGTATCATATATAGTGGACATCCCTTTCTGCAATACTTTCTTATTTGAAGGGCTGATATTCGTCTCACTGAGACAGGTTTTTGGAGCCCTTGAAGGTTTATCCTTCTTCCTTCTTCACTTACACATTCTAAGGTTTTATGGTAACAGTCCAATCTAGATTTATATGTGTCTATCCAGTCCATACCAATCAATAGGTCATACGATCCTAGGGGCAATACGTTAAGGGTTGCTTGGGTGGGGAATTCACCCATAGTGAATTGGCAAGCTAGTATGACCTCCACTACCTTTCTTTTGGTGCTAGTGGATAACTGTACCAACCATGGCTTGGCATGTTTATGTGGTTGTAATTTACACTTATCAACAGCCTTAGGGGCTATATAACTCAAATTTGAACCAGGGTCAATTAGAAAAGACACTAGATGGTTGGTTATCATACCTTCCATCTCCACCACTGAAGCTTGGTGGTTAGCTTGTTTATTATCCATGGCTGCATAAATTTGCAGCATACTCCTAGCCACATCATTGATGGTGATAGATTCTTGAACATTGTAATTTCTCTGACTGTTCTATTGTCGGTGTGGGCAGTCCCTTAGTAGTTGTTCTTCTCCACAACTCCAACATTTTAAGAGTTCTTTCTTCGGGTTATCAATATTTCCTGGGGTAGATCCAAAAGGTTTATTTCCACTATGGGAGGGGAAATTATGTTGGTGTACACATCAGGTTGGGAAGCTCATCCTTGAGTCCTTTTTATAGTTTTTAAGTCTTGGGGATTTAAACCCCTTTTTCTGGAATCTCGAACTATTCTTTTGCTTCCATCCTTCACGAGGTTTTTTCCGATGCCAAAGCTATTCATAACAATATCTTGCCTTTCGGATAGTATCTTCTAAGGTCTTTGGATCGTCAAAATCAATCCTATTCTGATAGTCCTTAGGTAGTCCACTAATGAATTGTTGCACCTTTTCCTTTTCTTCCTTTATATAGGGTACGTACCTCAGCAATTCAAGGAATCTGCTGACATATTCCTATTCTTTAGTCTTTTCGTCAAAATACTTTTCCGATAAATACTTCTTCCTGAATTATTTCCCAAACCGTTCCCAAGATAGGCCTTCTTCATGAATCCCTTTTACATTCTTAAGGTCTTCCGACCAAATGGAAACCTTCCCATTCAGGTTGAAAGTGGCTACTTGGGCCTTCAAATTTTTCGAGAAGTCATGGAATCTGAAATACTTCTTTAGTCCAAGAATCCAAGCCTCTGCTTCCTCTCCCTTCTTTATTTCTCCATCGAAAGTGGGTGGTTTGGCCTTCTTGAATTCTTTGAGATTATATTTTTTGGAATGATTTCGCTTCTTCCACTTTCTTCGGGAATAAGAACTAGTTCTGCTACTCGAAGATCCCTCTGAGTCGCTAGTTTCCTTTCCATAGGAATCGTCCGATGCTTGTCCCTTATCTCTGGGGAGAACCTTTCTCGAGGTGCTCCTCCTAGTGTGGCCACTTAAAGGACCATGTTTCCGTATCCCAGGTGGGCTTCGACTTCTCTTTGTATGTCATTGGTCCGCATGACTGGTTTTATCACTTAAATTTCGTCCGCACATGGTTACAAGAACTCAGCATCGTCAAACAGTAATGAAGTCATTCATGGCCCTGAATTAATCTCACAGCATTCAAAAAAGAAAAAAAAACTATACAAAGTAGTGAAAAATTGAAGAGCGCTTTGCAAACATTGGGCGTGTGCGCGCATGCGCAGAACAAGAACGTATAAAGCGTGCATATGTGCACGATGCACGGTTGTTAGAGAAAAATCCGCGCACCTGCTAAACAGTGCATTTATGAATGTGGTCGGCCTCCCAACAACTTATGGATCAGCTCCCAAGCTGATTTGACCTCCAAATCCAGGCTGGATCCGAATGGTGGACTGGTCAAAGACCTAATAATGCCCTAAATGGCCTCTTTTCACACTACAAAGTAGTTACAAAATAACCCATTGCAATGGTACAAAAAGCCATGAATGCACCTCATTTTCTCAAGGAATTCAAAGTAATGTTATGCTACCTAGATTGTTTTAAGGACTCCATCCTTGACAAGAACACATTGGTATCATTTCATTGAGCAATCCACCTCTCCATTGAGTGGATTTGCAAAGAGTTATTTCACCACCATTTTCATTTTCTTTGTTGTAAGAAGAGCTACTAGTGAGGGTCCAAGAGCCTTCCCTTGGAGGAAGAAGGGACTCATAGTCCCCTTTCTTCTTGGT
>JZKD02S0867744.1:114814-127902 GCA_000966675.3 Picea glauca
TTTCTTTTTTTTTACCCCAACCTTTCCTCCTAAGCGCGGTTTTGTTACCCACAGGTGCGCACACATGCATGCCTGTTCACTACGCATGCGCGCCTTTTCACTACACAGGTGTGCATTCGTGCACACCTGTTTGTTTCACAGGCGTGCCCCTATGCGCGCCTGTTCACCATAAAGGCGCGTCGAGGTGCGTGCCTGTTCAACCCACAGGCGCGCACGAGTGTGCTCCTATTCAACTAACAGGCGCACCCTTCGAGCGTGCCTTAAAACCCCTCTACCACACCCCCATGCACCTATATCTGGTGGGCAGGCGCGCATGTATGCATACCTATCACCGAATCACCCGCGCATGTGGGGCCCACACCCCCTAAATACCTCTGTACAACCCTCCGTACAACCTCTGCCCAAAAATTGAAAACCTATTTCTTTGCAGGATGATCAGACCACTAACCTGATACTCGCATATCCTCAGTCAACTACCTCGTTCTCCCCGAATCTCCCAAACTCCTCTGAAAACTGCTCGCCCAGTCACTATTGCAGCAGGTACAAATGAGGTGGCAATGTGGGCCCTACAACTATATATAGGCCTTTTTCCAACCTTCCACTCACCTTTCCGAGAGCTCACGGTGTCCATTTTTCAATCCGTCTTCAGCCACAGGATCAACATCCCATCACCTACATCAAAACAGTCCCTGGGTCACTTTTCATCCTGAGCCCCCGGGGTGCCTTTTTTCATATCATGGTCAAGTACACACACGCATAGTCACATTTATCAAATACATGCTCATATCTTTGATTCTCTTCAGATATTGTTCACTTTGGGTATTTGGTTTTCATGTGTGCAGGTACTTTCTCATCATCCATCGGCACAACCCCTTTAGGTATATACTCAGCACTAGCATGTAGTCTTTCCCCTTGTATCGCACTTTCATTTCTAGTCACACCCTCTGTTGTTTACCTCTAGGATCCCCATTCCCATCTCTGCAGTACCCACACCTCCATTTTTGCATCTTCGGTACTGTTACCCAGTAGCATTCTTACCCACATGAGTTGTCCCATTCATAGCACCTTTTGATGCTTTTGACACTCATGTTGTTCTTCATTACCCTTTAGGGATGGGAGTCCCGATAGTCTTTCATCATGTCAGGAAACAACCAAATACTCCTTCTCCTCATTTTGCTATCTTTCCCACAAGGAATCCCAGATTATCTCTTTACGGTTCTTTTTTTTACCTGCACCTCCGCAGTATCATGAACCCTCCATTTCATCCACAATCTGTTTGCCCATCTGCGAACCTACCTTCATTTCACCTACCTCATACAGAAACTCACCAATGGGGCCCCCACCCTTCATCAGTTTTCCAAGAAAATTATGCCCTCCATGGGCCCCCCATATCACACTAGGGCACCCATTTCTGTATTTGTACATTTCTCCCCAAAATTATTCGTTATTTATTGTACAAACGCCTTTATTCCTAATCATTTCATTATCTTTTTTGTCGTCACCTTTGGCGACCTGCTTCCCTCCTTTTGGCCAAACGCAACCCATGTCACCCTTGGTTGAAGCATTACTCATCATCTACCCTTGCCGGCATCGTCCATATATTGAGAGTACCCCACAGGTCACTTACCTCTACCCTATACATTTGTTCACTTTGTCCCGCCTCTGGCACAACTTATCACCAGTCTTGTTGTCCCCCTGACACTCGACCTCGTTACATGGTTGCGGCCACTTTTTTACATCCTCCAACCAAGGGCAGTCTTGAGTGTTCCCACTTCTGGACTTTGTCCACGTACCTCTGCCACTTCCTCACCTCAATAGATTCCACGAAGCCCGTTGCTTCTGGGAGTCATGTTCCCCTTTTGTTGACATTAGCACAATTTTCTGGAAGGGCGACGTTATCTTGATTCTCATTCTCCATTCAATGAGAGATCTCGGACGGTACAGGGTGAAACGCCATTGCTCCCTGCTGTCATTGGCCCCCATAACATTTGACGCCAACACTTTCTCATGTTATGGTGGGTCTTACTTTGCGACTGTTTCAGTTAGTTATTTCATTTTCCGAAGACCTCTGAACTTGGTAGGGCTATCAATGCCTGCATCATCGCTGATACTTATTACCGCGATCATTGCCTATTATTCAGAGTATGTTCCTTTGCAGAATCGTCTTCTGCCTTTCTCATCACCGCCCCTGAGGGCACTGCAGTTGTCTACACCAACACCTCAATCATCTTTTTCAGAGTTACATGACACGAGCATGGGGCATGCCCGCCTCATTTGTACACAGTTTTCTATTTTTGCGCACCTCATAGAAGGTCGGGTCCTACCGGTTCCTTTTTTCTCCAACGGATCACTCTGAATGATCCCACTATAGCTCTATCTTACAACACCATTCTCAGTATAAGAAACATTGATGGATTTCAGCTATACGTATGCTCCTAACCTCATCCATCAGGGGGCATCTATTATCACTGAAATTTCATCCGCACATGGTTACAAGAACTCAGCATCGTCAAACAGTAATGAAATCATTCATGGCCCTGAATTAATCTCACATCATTCAAAAAAGAAAAAAAACTATACAAAGTAGTGAAAAATTGAAGAGCGCTTTGCAAACATTGGGCGTGCGCGCGCATGCGATGAACATGAATGTATAAAGTGCGCATATGCGCACGATGCGCGGTTGTTAGCGTAAAAAGTCACGCACCTGCTAAACGACGTATTTATGAATGTGGTCAGCCTCCCAACCACTTATGGATCAGCTCCCAAGCTAATTTGACCTCCAAATCTGGGCTGGATCTGAATGGTGGGCTGGTCAAAGACCTAATAATGCCCTAAATGGCCTCTTTTCACACTACAAAGTAGTTACACAATAACCCAATGCAATAATATAAAAATACATGAATGCACTTCATTTTCTCAAGGAATTCAAAGTAATGTTATGCTGCCTAGATTGTTTTAAGGACTCCATCCTTGACAAGAACACATTGGTATCATTTCATTGAGCAATCCACCTCTCCATTGAGTGGATTTACAAAGAGTTCTTTCACCACCATTTTCATTTTCTTTGTTGTAAGAAGAGCTACTAGTGAGGTTCCAAGAGCCTTCCCTTGGAGGAAGAAGGGAATCATAGTCCCCTTTCTTCTTGGTTCTTTTTTTTATCAATAGATCAAGCCTCAAACATTGGTGACATCGGTCTTTTTGTTCTTGTTATCTCTATGTCCTTATGCTTATGATTTTAGTTTTTATTAGTTTAATTCTTAATTCTAGTTTTTTTTTTCTTTCTCTAACTCTTTCCTCTACAGCTGTCCTGCTCAACAGACCCAACTGAGCTTGCAAGCACCTCTTATTTTCTCACCAAGGTGACAAAAGAGGCGCAACAACTGGAGTCAGGTCCATGCTGCAATTGTCTTTGTATGTCGGATAAGCTCTGCAACAAGACTGCATTAATTTATGTTTTCTTCTCTTTCTCTTTTATCAACCTCTTGTTGTCGGCCTTGCAACTTTGTAGTTTGACAATGAGGCTTCTCGCAGTCTTAACTAGATATAGAGGGGTTTCTACCACTCTCCTTTCATCAAACTCTTCATCGATATTGTGGGAGGCATCCCCCACTTCATGGTGCATCACCAATCTATGCGTCTGCAGTTTCCCGCGCTTGATCGTCTGATTGTTGTGCAAGAAAAACACTTATTGTTAGTCAACATTATATTCATTCACAATTAGCGCATAATTTATATTTTTTTTCAAATGCATACACACAATAGGAATTTTCATTCTTAACTTCAACTTTTGATAAGGGGGGTTAGGATAGAGATTTACTCCTTTTAAGAGTACTTCAGATGGAGTTTCTGCACAACTCATCCATGAGCCCAAGCAGGCCAAGTGTTGTAACCATGCTTCGATACCAATTTGTAACATACCCACTACGGCCTAATAGATTTTTCTCCTTTTTCTCCTTTTTCTTCTTTTTCTCGAGGGATAGAATCCCCGAGCTCCTACGAGGTCCTAGTGTAGACTAGTTTTTCCTGTCGAAACCTTCACTAAAACAATCCACAGGTTCTTTCATTGAAAACCCGTCGTGTACAACTCAAGCACCAAGTGTGGGCTTCACCTCCATGTGATCATCGGTTATGACCTCAGGCCAAGCCAAGAGGTACCTTTCGCAATTCGCGACTCAGCGATACCTGAGAGTCAAGTCCTTCGATTCTTCAAACCCTAAAACTCAAAATCATACCTTCATTGAGATCAACGGCTGCGAAACTCCCCCTAATTTGATGGTCCTGGCTGTATCAGGATTTCGGTAACCGGGTGTTCGAAATGCAAGAGAGTCGAGTATTTCAACTCTTCGTACCCCGAAACCCGAAATCCAATACGCAATTTCTTGTGCGAGATCTGACGATCCTCTATGACATGGATCCAATGGTCCAGATCTCTTCAGAGTTTCATGAACTGGGAGTTCACGATGCAACGACTCCAGAACTTCTGTCACTCAAATCCCCAAATTCTGATATGGGAATTTGTGTAGGAGATCAACGAACCTCGTTGATCTGGACCTGACGGTCACTATCCCTCCTGAGCTTAAGGGAACTAAAGGACACTCAGCCTTAACCCCCTGGTTTTCCTACGAGATCCAATGGCTTACAGGGTTTCAGAGCTTTCCCCGAACTCTGACCACTCACCACGTGTCTCCTCTGATGGACGGTCCAGATCCTCCCGGAGTTTCATGAACCGGGATTTCATGACTTGTGAGGATGAGGGGTCTTCCCCTTTGGTCTCCAGGGTGCCAAAACACTGAAATGCCCAAACCTATTCACACTAAGCTAATTCAGAGTTTCTCATACCAGGACTTCGCGACTTGTGACAATGAAGGGTCTTTCCCTTTGGTTTCTCGGGTGCTGAAATGCCGAAATGCCGAAACCTATTCACACTAAGATAATTTGGATTTTTGCATACTAGGACTTCATGACTTGTGACGACAAAGGGTCTTTCCATTTGATTTACCATGTGTCAAAACACCAAAATGTTGAGACCTATTCACACTAAGCTAATTCGGAGTTTCACATACTGGGACTTCATGACTTGTGATGATGAAGGGTCTTGCCCTTTGGTTTCCTGGGTGCCGAAACGCCGAAATGCCAAAATGCCAAAACGTATTCACACTAAGCTAATTCAGAGTTTTGTATACTGGGACTTCATGACTTGTGACGACAAAGGGTCTTACCCTTTGGTTTCTCGGGTGCCAAAACATTGAAATGTTGAAATGTGGATGAACAGGTCCGGATGCTCTAGGACTTTCAGGACGTTACCAAGTCCTCCCTCCTACCTATGCAAAGGTTAAGTTCAATAGGCAATAGAGCTCCGACAGATATTTCAGAGGATTCTTGGGTAAATTATCCCTAGGCTTGGTGACCTGAGTAAAAGTCTTCCTAATTCACCGAGCTATAAATTTGTGACGCAAACCCCTTCTGACCATCGGGCCAAAGTTCACTCTTAGGATCGTTCAAAAACCTTCCCCGAGCCGAAGAGGCTCTCTTGATTCCCTACTGGAATCTTAAATTTCCCGATCCATAGGTCCTTCTTCTTTCCTCACGGTCTTCTTTACATGACCATGAATTTTGGGTTTCATAAATCTCAGTGTCCCGATGTCTTGAGTCCTTGACTCCTTAACCTGCTGATCTCTGAAATGTCGATACCCGAAATGTTGATAAGGCTTCAATCAACAATTATGCCTCTGGGCTATGCTTTGGCCCGTATGACCACTTCTCATAAGACCATAGTCTTATTCCCTTCGGGACTTATCAATACAAGAGCCCGACCTCCTGTCAACGGGACTCCCGAATTCCTGATTTTCGTTGCCGAAATGGCCTCCTTTCGAAAAATCTCCCGAAATCCTGGATTACTGCCACGTGTCCTCCTATGATGGACGATCCCCGTCATTCATGATTTTGCGACTTGTGACCCCCTACGACACAATCTCCTCTGTCGACTCGAATCCCCAATATCCAAAATCCTGATAGATTCTCGATCTCCACCACGTGTCCTCCACGGATGGACGGTCCAGATCGTTGCAGGGCCTCACCACTCACGAAGTCGAGAGACTCCTTCTTCTTTTGTTTCTCGATGTCTAAATCCTCGAAATGGGTGATCTTGCGACACGCATCCTCCTCCAGTTCGATGGGTCCAAATCCTTTCGCTATTTCAGGACATTCACTGTGGAGTGTCTCGACCTCTTGTCCTCGAGGCCTCTGAAATATAGAAGTATGAAATCCTGATAGCTCAACTATTTCGGGACTTTTTTCCTCTACTCTATGAATAAGGATTAAACCACACGCAACTTTCTATTGATCCAATGGTTGTCGGGTATTCTGAGCGAGATCCAATGGCTCAGAATCTCTTTTGTCCTGCGTGCTCCTCCACTGCTCCCTGGACATGGAAACTTCAATGGTCCAGATCTCTTCAACTGATCTGATGGTAGCTGTGCTCCTCCTTAGCTCCTACATGTTCTTCCTGGACTTGGAAGAATTTCCAAAATCCAAAGGCCTCAACCTTTTCTCTCTTTCCTCTGTGAACTCTTTACCTTGAGTCTCACCTGCGTATATGAAAATGCTCTCCCTCCTGAGCTTCTCTTCTGGAATCCTCAAAGGACTCTTCGACTTTTGTGCTTCTGCAGAGTCTTTGCACCCAAAGTGTTGTCTCTTCTGAGCTTTCCCATTACTCAGATCTCTTAAGGGATTTTACTCTTCTTCCTTCTCCTGCAGATGGAGAAATATGATGCCCTCCTGGCACTCCTTCACTCAAGCAAACTTCTTATTGAGTCTGCAGGGTGTTCAACAACCCTATGAAGATCCTTCTCTGGATTCTTATTCAAATTACAGATCTCAAAGATTTCTCTCTATGCTCTCTGGCACTCATTTGATGCCCTCCAGGCAGAGTGTCTAGAATCCTCAGTGATTCTGACTTCTGTTTGAAATCACAATAGAGTTCTTCCTCAATGCATCACTATGCATATACTCAATGCCCAGCTGGCATAGCTCTATAGAACTCACAACAGATTTTCTATCTACAACTATGTCTCTCATATACAGCCTTACCTCCAAGGTATTCAGCAACCTTGAGGTCTTCCTCTGAGCCAATGATTTCAGCTACTGTGCCCTCCTGGCACGCCTTTGTCTCAACCCGCAGAATTCAGAAATGCATCCCTGTGCACGGTTATCAGAACCTGTAGTGTTTTGTCACACCCTCCTGGTGTGAAGCCTCAAAGACCTATAACCCTAAAATCAAACAACCCCTGCAAATGCATACCTAACATACATCTACAACATATATTGAACACACATAGACATTCATTCAACACAGAAATACTTGCAGGAAAAACTGCTTCTGTTTGTATTAATAAAAATGCCTCTTTACAAAGGTGTTATGAGCACGAACTTTAACAGAGTCTTGGCTCCTTCTCAACTCTCTCTTCATACTCTACTAGCTCTCTCTCTTCTCTACTCTTTCCTAATACAAAGAAGATCTCCCAATCTTTTACATGAGGGGGCTCTTTGAGCTCTTCCCTCCAAACTCACCTACCCTATTCAATTACATTGAATGGGTTGTCTAGTCTGGAATCAGATCTAGATTTTAGCCTTACAAACATTCAAGGCTCCCTATAGCTATGTCTATGCAAAGCACAACTTTACATCTCAATAGCCTTACATTTATTTAATTACATTCAATTTCAAATTGAAATGAGGGTTGCACCTCTCTTCATTAAATGTGTGCGCTGATGTGGGTTGGTTGGTTGGCTGGCTAACGTGGACATATGCTCCTGCATCATACTCCTCATCTGCAAAATTCATGATCTCCTACTCATGAGCTTCCCATATCAACTGTTGAAATCCTCCTGGATCCCAAACAAATTTCTGGAGTTGTTCATCTGCTCCATCTCCCTGCTACTACTGCTTCTTTTGCATTGTTGCTGCTTCCATTGTTGTTGCTTCTCTACCCAGCTTCTCCTTGCTAGCAATCCCTGCTGACTCTAACATCAGCCTTCTAATCTTCTTGATCACTTCGTCCATCTTCTCTAGTGGCTGGCTCTATTCATGCAGTCTCCTCAGCTGCATTTTCTTTCTACAGATGGCCAGATCATCGTGATCTCCCATGTCATCTTCATCTGCTTCCAACCTCACCTGTTGGATGTGCAAGATCTGCACTATCAACCTTCTCTCCAGGGCTTCAATCTATTCACACAGATCAACAAAGCTCATGATGTCTACTTCTTCTTCTTATGCTTCTGTAATCTCCAATGCTGCAGTCTTTTCAACTTCCTGGATGAAAGTATTGAGCCACTCCTTAGAATGCTCATCTTCTTCCTCTGCTTGGGCAGCTTCTAACACCTGCTCCAATTCTTCTTTGACAGTCACAACTAGTTGTCTTTCTCTTGTTGTTGTTGCTTCATATGCAACACAAATCCTCACCTCAACTGGGCTATGTGGCAGGAATATCTGAATTCCCCCAATCATTAGAAGATTCCTCCGATCTTCCTCTCAGATGGTGCAAGTTTTGAACTTGTCATCATCTTCTTTCACATAGTCGGCTAAACCATATGAATCTACATCTATCAGCATCCCTTACTGATATGAACTCTCCTCCGAGTCCATGAGACTTTCAGACAGCCTCATCTTTGTTCCCATGCCCTCCGAGCAAATCAAAAACTTTATGATACCCTCCTGGCAGTCCATGAGATCCCATAGTGATCTCATATCATTTCCCTCCTGGCAATGTGAAATTCCCCAGCTGTCCTCATGAGATTCTATGGGATCCTCAGTTGATCCCATTTCATCCTCATCATCATTGATATTTCTCCCAGTCTCTAGTTCACATACCTGAACCATCTCCTCTGGTCCGTCGAGGTTTTCAGCATGTCTCAACCATCCTCTTAATATCCTACGTTGTCTTCTAGCCATCAACTCCTTGACTGGCCATTTTTCTTTCGCCTTCCTCATGGGCCATTCCTATACCCATTGTGACTTAGCATTCTGCTGCATCTGTAATGCAAGATTTTCCATTTCTTTCCTTATATTAGGGAGCTCTTCATCTATTTCATATCTCCTCATCATCTCTAGTTCTTTCCTTCCATCATATCTACAACCTTCAGTAGCCATCTTGTTGTTCCTGTCTACCCTCCTGGAAAATCTGTTGTTACTCTACAACAGTCATCTACATAGTCTTCAGCACTCTGCTTTCTTCTCCTCGCTTCACCTGAAATATACAGATGAAATCCCACTCTGATACCAAGCTGATGCATATCAGAGTACTCCTTTTCCCTAGCTTACTCTGCCTAAGATATACAAACAAAAAGCAGGCTCTGATACCACAAATGAAGAAGACCCCTTTTGACCCTTGGGATGAATTCCGCTCTTAGGATCGTTCAAAAACCTTCCCCAAGCCGAAGTGGCTCTCTTGATTCCCTGCTGGAACCTTAAATTTCTCGATCCACAGGTCCTTCTTCTTTCCTCACGGTCTTCTGTACATGACCATGAATTTCGGGTTTCAGAACCCTCAGTGTCCCGATGTCTTGATTCCTTGACTCCTTAACCTCTCGATCTCTGAAATGTCGATACCCAAAATGTCGATAAGGCTTTAATCAGCAATTAGCCCCCTCAGCTATGCCTTGGCCCGTATGACCACTTCTCATAAGACCATAGTCTTATTCACTTCGAGACTTATAAATACAAGAGCCTGACCTCTTGTCAATGGGACTCCCGAATTCCTGATTTTTTATTTTCCGAAATGGCCTCCTCTAAGAAAATCTCCTGAAATCCTGGATTACTGCCATGTGTCCTCCTATGATGGACGATACCCATCGTTTCATGATTTCATGAATTATGACCCCCTGTGACACAATCTCCTCTATCAACTCAAATCCCCGATATCCAAAATCCCGATGGAATTTCAATCTCTACCATGTGTCCTCCACGGATGGACAGTCCAGATCATTTCGGGGCTTCGCCACTCATGAAGTCGAAAGACTCCTTCCTCTTCTATTTCATGATGTTTGAATCCTTGAAATGGGTTATCTCGCGACATGCATCCTCCTCCAGATGGACAGCTGCAAATCCTTTCACTATTTCAGGACTTTCGCCATGGAGTGTCTCGGCCTCTTGTCCTCAACACCTCCGAAATCCCGAAGTCTGAAATCCCGACAGCTCAAATATTTTGAGACTTCCGTCCTCTGTTGTACGCTTAAGGATTAAACCATGTGCAACTTCTTGCTGATCGAACGACTATCGGGTATTCTGAGCGAGATCCAACGGCTCAGAATCTCTTCTGTCCTACGTGCTCCTCCATTGCTCCCTGGACGTGGAAACTTCAATGGTTCAGATCTCTTCGGCTGATCTGACAATGGTCGTGCTCCTCCTGAGCTCCTCCATATTCTTCCCGGACTTGGAAGAATTTTCAAAATCCAAAGGCCTCAACCTTTTCTCTCTTTCCTCTGTGAACTCTTTACCTTGAGTCTCGCCCACCTATATGAAAACGCTCTCCCTCCTGAGCTTCTCTTCTCTAATCCTCAAGGGACTCTTCGACTCCTATGCTTCTGCAGAGTCTTTGCACCCAAATTGATCTCTCTTTTGATCTTTCCCGTTACTCAGATATCTTAAGGGATTTTACACTTCTTCCATCTCCTGCAGATGAAGAAATATGATGCCCTCCTGGCACTCCATCGCTCAAGCAAACTTCTTGTTGAGTATGCAGGGTGTTCAACAACCCTGTGAAGATCCTTCTCTAGATTCTTCTTCAAATTATAGACCTCAAAGAGTTTTATCTATGCTCTCTGGCACTCACTCGATGCCCTCCTAGAAGAGTGTCTAGAATCCTCAGTGATTCTGACTTCTGTCTAAACTCACAGTAGAGTTCTTCCTCAATGCATCACTATGCATATGCTCAATGCCCACTTGGAAAAGCTCTACAGAACTCACAATAGAGTTTCTATATGCAATTGTGTCTCTCATACATAGCCTTACCTCCAAGGTATTCAACAACCTTGAGGTCTTCCTCTGAGCCAATGATTTCAACTATTGTGCCCTCCTGGCATGCCTTTGTCTGAACCCGCAGAATTCAGAAATGCATCCCTATGCACGGCTATCAGAACCTGCAGTGTCCTGTCACACCCTCCTGGTGTGAAGCCTCAAAGACCTCTAACCCTAAAATCAAACAACCCCTGCAATTGCATGCCTAACATACATCTACAAAATATATTGAACACACATAGACATTCATTCAACACAGAAATACTTGCAAGAAAAACTACTTCTGTTTGTATTAATAAAAATGCCTCCTTACGAAGGTGTTCTAAGCATGAACTTTAACAGCGTCTTGGCTCCTTCTCAACTCTCTCTTCATACTCTACTAGCTCTCTCTCTTCTCTACTCTCTCCTAATACAAAGAAGATATCCTGATCTTTTACATGAGGGAGCTCTTTGAGTTCTTCCCTCCAAACTCACCTACCCTATTCAATTACATTGAATGGGTTGTCTAGTCTAGAATCGGATCTAGATTTCATCATTACAAACATTCAAGGATCCCTACAGCTATGCTTGTGAAGATCACGGTTTTACATCTCAAAAATCCTTCCATTCATTTAATTACATTAAATTTCAAATTGAAATGAGGGTTGCGCCTCTCTTCATTGAATGCGTGCACTGATGTGGGCTTGCTGGCTGACTGGCTAGCATGGAGAGATGCTCCTGCATCAATTCGGTTGTAAGGGTAAATTAAACGTGTGGGTTTACTATCATGGTAGTCTGTTCGAGGGACTCACTCCGATTCTGGAGTGCGAGGAAACTTTCCGAGAGAAGTGCCTTCGGGAAATTAAACCAGGGCATAGCACGAGCCAAGCAGACAAAACAATTCTTAAGGGAACAGACTCATATTCTGAACCTACTCATTCTATACATAGACCGATTATGGTCATATAAGTATAATCATGTATCCCTTGTATCCAAATCATAACACAGGAAAACACTTCCATACAAAAACAATTTATGAGTGTATAAACATGATCATGCATTCGATTCAAAAATACAAGACATAACACTTATAAGAAAACACCAGGTGTGACATGACTGCTGAGAGGGGTGCTCGTTTCCAACCAATTGTAGGCTCAGTGATTCCAAACAGAATTACCACTAGCCACCCCTGAGCTTGACCATGATGATTGAGGTTCAATTTTCTACTTCCAGCTCAACGGAAGTTAAGGACGAAGGTTACTCTCCTTCTCCTCTATTCAGAACTCCCTATGTTTCCAGAGTTTCTCCAGTTCTCTCCCGTGATCCCCATTGCTCCTGTTCTCTCCTCCTCCCTCTTACCACACTTCCTCTCTTTCCTTTTCTCTGCAAGATTGCATGTGGCATGAATTTCCTCATCCACGGTCAGGTCTGGGATCTGTTATGGATGGGCGGTTTACCCCCATCCCCTCATTAACTCTTGAGGAGCCTCCCCACCTACCAATCTGACGAGAAATCCATTCCAGGGTTAGAGAGTTGCTTTGGTCTTTGAGAAAGTAAAAGAAGTACAGTACTGGCTTGGTGGAAGTTAACACAACCATTCCAGGTCCCTTCCACCACCTCTCATTAGTCATCGTGGTCTTTTTTATCACATCCACCTCCCAGTAGTCATGCAACACATATTCATAACATAATTTACATTCATCGACCTTTTATAAAAAGGTCTGTCAAATCAAACATTCATGTCTTTGAGTTTTCCATAGTTCTTGGCCAATATAGTTATTTTTACAGATTGGGGAAAACAAGGTCTTACAATTCCCTCCCCCTTAAAGGAGCACTGTCCTTGATGTTCTATCTATCAATATGATGTGTATGTAGAGAAGTAAACAAAATCAGATATTCTTTTTTCATGGCATCTTCCATTTCCTAGGTAGCCTCATCTGGTCCAAACTCTTTCCACTGCACCTTGACCTATGTAATGGTTTGGTTCATAAGTGGGGTTTCCTTTCTGTCTAGTATGCATTGAGGTTCTGGAAAGAATTCTCCCTCCGGTTCCACTGGGATCATAGACGAGTCAATTATATGATTAGAATCATGTA
>JZKD02S0867744.1:127952-144067 GCA_000966675.3 Picea glauca
TTCTTCAATAATGAAACATGGAAAACATTATGTGCTTTTACTGTGGGAGGAAGTGCTAGCCTATAGGCTACAGGTCCCACTCTATCTAGAACTTCAAAGGGTCCGCAATACCGAGTTTCCAACTTGGAGCAAGCTCCCATCCTCAAGGAACTCTTATTGGGCCTAAATCTGATATATACGTGGTCTCCCATCTAGAATTCTCTTGGAGTTCTCTTTCGGTTGGTGTAACTTTTCTGTCTGTTCTGAGCGACCTTCAAATTCTGTTTTATATGGATCACTTGTTGTTCCATTTCTTTCAGAATGTCGGATCCAATAGTAATTATGTCCATGGGATTACTCCAATTGACTGGAGTGTTGCACGCTCTACCGTAGAGGACTTCGAAAGGACTCATCTTCAGGGATTCTTGGTAGCCGTTGTTGTAGGAAAATTCCACCAGTGGCAGGTAATCTTCCCACTTCTTGGGTTGATGCATTACATGCATTCTTAGAATGTCTTCCAATATTTAGTTCACTCTTTCCATCTATCCATCGGTTTGAGGATGATAGGCTGTGCTAAACAGTAATTTGGTCTCCAGACCAAACATCAAGGATTTCCAAAATTTGGAAGTAAATTTTGTGTCTCTGTCAGACACAATTTATTTAGGCATACCCTCTAGTATGAATATCTCCTTCATGAATATAATGGTGATATCTATTGCCTTGCAATTCGATTTGAAGGGGATAAAATGGGCGGACTTGCTCAATTTATCCACCACTACCATGATGGCATCATTCTTTTTGGTCGATGTTGGTAATCCGATGATGAAGTCCATGGAAATGGTTTCCCACTTCCATTCTGGGATTGGTAGAGGTTGTAATAATCCTGCTGGGTGTCGGGGTTTTTCTTTAACCTGCTGGCATTCTAGTCACTTAGCTAAATAGTTAGCTATGTATTTCTTTAACCCAGGCCAATATAATTGTTTCCTAGTGGCTGTGATCATCTTTTGATATCCCGGGTGACCAGTATATGGTCTTTTATGTAGTTCATTCAGTATGAACCTCTTCAAGTCATCACAATCTGGAATATACAATCTGTTTTTGTAAGTTAGCAGACCTCCATCTATCATCAGGTAGCCTTCATACTTTATTCCTATGGGTTCTTTCTCCAGGTATGAGATCACGGCCTGGAAGAATGTGTCTGTTTCTTGTGCATTACTGACTCTTTCTTTGACATTCATCTCGCAAGTGCTCACCGCTGCCAGGTGAATTGTTTTCATACTTTTGCTAAGGGCATCAGCCATAATATTTTCCTTTCCTTTAACAGGACTGGTGCTCCCCATGGAGACACGCTGGTCCGGATATAGCCTCTGTCCATAATTTATTTTAATTGTAATTTAATCTCAACTAGATCGGGTGTGCTCATCCTGTAGGGTGTCCTAGACACTGGCACTGCTCCCGGTGCAAGTTCTATCGAGAAGTCAATGTCTCTTCTCGGAGGTAAACCCATTATTTCTTCCGGAAATACATCTCTATATTCTCTTAGTGTGGGGTGGTCTTCAGGGCTTGGTTTGTCATCTTTAATTGATTCCAACACCTATATCGCATATAGTCGACATCCCTTTCTGCAATACTTTCTCATTTGAAGGTCTGATATTCGTCTCACTGAGACAGGTTTTTGGATCCCTTGAAGGGTTATCCATATTCCTTCTTCACTTACACATTCTAAGGTTTTATGGTAGCAGTCCAGTCTGGATTTATATGTGGCTAGCTAGTCCATACCAATCAATGGGTCATACGATCCTAGGGGTAATACATTAAGGGTTACTTGGGTGGGGAATTCACCCTTAGTGAATTGGCAAGCTGGTATGACCTCCGCTACCTTTATTTTGGTGCTAGTGGCTAATTGTACCAACCATGGCTTGGCATGTTTATGTGGCTATAATTTACACTTATCAACAGCCTTAGGGGATATATATCTCAAATTTGAACCAAGGCCAATTAGAATAGACACTAGATGGTTGGTGATCATACCTTCCATCTCCACCACTGAAGCTTGGTGGTCAACATGTTTATTATCCACGACTGCATAAATTTACGACATACTCCTGGCCAGGTCATTGATGGTGGTAGCTTCTTGAACGTTGTAAATTCTCTGATTGTTTTGTTGTCAGTGAGGGCAGTCCCTCAGTAGATGTTCTTCTCCACAACCCCAACATTTTAAGGGTTCTTTCTTCAGGTTATCAATCTTTCCTTGGGTAGATCCAAAAGGTTTATTTCCTCTTTGGGAGGGGAAATTCTGCTGGTGTACACTTCGAGTTGGGAAGCTCATCCTTAAGTCCTTTTTATAGTTTTTAAGTCTTGGGGATTTAAACCCCTTTTTATGGAATCCCAAACTATTCTTGTTCTTCCAACCTTCACGAGGTTATGTCCGATGCCCAAGCTGTTCATAACAATATCTTGCCTTTCGAATAGTATCTTCTGGGGTCTTTGGCTCATCAAACTCAATCCTATTCTGATAGTCCTTAGGTAGTCCACTGATGAATCATTGTACCTTTGCCTTTTCTGCCTTTATATAGGGTACGTACCTCAACAATTCGAGGAATCTTCTGACATATTCCTCTATGGTGCGTTGCCCCAGCTTGAGTTCATAGAATTCTTTAGTCTTTTCGTCGAAATACTTTTCCGATAGATACATATTCCTGAAGTATTTCTCAAACCGTTCCCAAGATAGGCCTTCTTCGTGAGTCCATTTTACATTCTTAAGTTCTTCCCACCAAATGGAAGCCTTCCCATTCAGGTTGAAAGTGGCTACTCAGGCCTTCAAATTTTCCGAGAAGTCATGGACTCTGAAATACTTTTTTAGTCCAAGCAGCCAGGCCTCCACTTCCTCTCCCTTCTTTATTTATCCATCAAAAGAGGGTGGTTTGGCCTTCTTGAATTCTTCGAGATTTTGATTTTTGGAATGATATCGCTTCTTCTTCTTTATTTGGGAATAAGAACTAGTTTTGCTACTCAAAGATCCCTCTGAGTCACTAGTTTCCTTTCTAGAGGAATTGTCCGATGCTTGTCCCTTATCTCTAGGGTGAACCTTTCTCGAGGTGCTCCTCCCAATGTGGCCACTTAAAGGACCACGTTTCCATATCCCAAGTGGGCTTCGATTTCTCTTTGTATGTCGTTGGTCCACGTGATTAGTTTCAGGTCCATGCTGCAATTGTCTTTGTATGTTGGATAAGTTCTGTAGCAAGACTGCATTAATTTTCATTTGCTTCTCTTGCTCTTTTATGAACCTCTCATTGTCAAACTTCCAGCTTTGTAGTTCGACAATGAGGCTTCTCATAGTCTCAGCTAGATCTGGAGGGGTTTCTACCACTCTCCTTTCGTCAGACTCTTTGACTCTATTGTGGGAACCATCCCCCACTTCGTGGTGTGTCACCATTCTATGTGTCTATAGTTTCCCGTAGTTGATCGTCTGCTTGTTGTGTAAGAAAGTCACTTATTGTTAGTCAACATTATATTCATTCACAATCAGTGCATAATTCATATTTTTTTTCAAATGCATACACACAATAGGAATTTTCATTCTAAACTTCGGCTTTTGATAAGGGGGGTTAGGATAGAGAGTTACTCCTTTTAAGAGTACTTCAGATGGAGTTTCTACGAAACTCGTCCATGAGCCCAAGTAAGCCAAGTGTTGTAACCATGCTCTAATACCAATCCGTAACATACCCACTACGGCCTAATAGATTTTTTTCCTTTTTCTCCTTTTTCTCGAGGGATAGAATCCCCAAGTTTCTACGATGTCCTAGCATAGGCTAGCTCTTCCTGTTAGAACCTTCACTAAACTAGTCCACCGGTTATTTCATTGAAAACCTGTCGTGTACAACTCAAGCACCAAGCGCAGGCTTCACCTCCATGTGAGCATCGGTTATGACCACAGGCCAAGCCAAGAGGCACCTTTAGCAATTCACAACTCAGCGATACCCGAGAGTCAAGTCCTTCAACTCTTCAAACCGTGAAACCTGAAATCGTACCTTCGTTGAGATCGATGGCTGCGAATCTCCCCCTAATCTGATGGTCCTGGCCATATCAGGATTTTGGTAACCGGGAGTTCGAAATGCAAGAGAGTCAAGTATTTCTACTCTTCGAACCCCGAAACCCAAAATCCGATACGTGAGTTCTTGTGTGAGATCCGACGGTCCTCGATGATATGGATCCAATGGTCCAGATATCTTCAAAGTTTCGTGAACCGGGAGTTCATGATGCAACGACTCCAGAACTCCTATCACTCAAATCCCCAAATTACGATATGGGAATTCATGTAGGAGATCAACAAACCTCGTTGATCTGGATTTGACAGTCACTATCCCTCCTGAGCTTAAGGGCATTGAAGGACACTCAGCCTTAACCCCCTTGTTGTTCTATGAGATCCAATGGCTTGTCGGGTTTTGGATCTTTCCCCGAACTCTGACCACTCACCACGCATCTCCTTCGATGGATGGTCCAGATCCTCCCGGAGTTTTGTGAACTGAGATTTCATGACTTGTGAAGACGAGGGGTCTTCCCCTTTGGTCTCCCGGGTGCCGAAACGCCGAAATGCCAAAACCTATTGACACTAAGCTAATTCGGAGTTTCTGATACCGGGAGTTTGTGACTTGCGACGACGAAGGGTCTTGCCCTTTGGTTTCCCGGGTGCTGAAATGCCGAAATGATGAAACCTATTCACACTAAGCTAATTCAGAGTTTCACATACTGAGACTTCGTGACTTGTGACGATGAAGGGTCTTGCCCTTTGGTTTCCTGGGTGCCAAAATGACGAAATGTCGAAATGCCAAAACCTATTCACACTAAGCTAATTCAAAGTTTCACATACCAAGACTTCGTGACTTGTGACGACAAAGGGTCTTTCCATTTGGTTTCCCGGGTGTCGATACGCCAAAATGTCGAAATGCTGAAACATATTCACATTAAGATAATTCAAAGTTTTGCATAATGGGACTTCGCGACTTGGGACTACGAAGGGTCTTTCCCTTTGGTTTCTTGGGTGCCGAAACACCGAAATGCCGAAATGTCGATGAATAGGTCTGGATACTCCAGGACTTTCAGGACGTTGCCAAGTCCTCCCTCCTACCTATGCAAAGGTTAAGGTCGACGGGCAATAGAGCTTCGACAAATATTTCAAGGGGTTCTTGTGTAAATTATCCCTAGCCTTAGTGACCTCAGTAAAGGTCTTCCTAATTCGTCGAGCTATAAATTCGTTGGTATGGGTAAAGTAAAATCGTGGGTTTACTATCACGGTAGTCCTTTCGAGGGACTCAATCCGACTCTAGAGTGCAAGGAAACTTCCCAAGAGAAGTGCCTTCGGGAAATTAAACCAGGGCATAGAATGAGCCAAGTATATAGGAAAATTCTCAAGGGAACAGACTCATATTCTGAACCTACTCATTCTATACATAGACCGATTATGGTCATATAAGTATAAGCATGTATCCCTTGTCTCCAAATCAAAACACAGGAAAACACTTCCATACAGAAACCATTTATGAGCGTATAAACATGAGCATGCATTCGATTCAAAAATACAAGACATAACACTTATCAAAAA
Source organism: Picea glauca (assembly GCA_000966675.3). NCBI lineage: Eukaryota > Viridiplantae > Streptophyta > Pinopsida > Pinales > Pinaceae > Picea > Picea glauca. The sequence continues at coordinate 133,534 of JZKD02S0867744.1, forward strand.
ATACCAGGTGTGACGCGACTGCTAAGAGGGGTGCTCGTTTCCACCCAACCGTAGGTTCAGTGACTCCAAACAGGTTTACCACTAGCCACCCCCGAGCTAGAGCACGATGATTGAGGTTCACTTTTCTACTTCCAACTCAATAGAAGTCAAGGACAAAGGTTGCTCTCCTTCTCCTCTGTGCAGAACTCCCTGTGTTTCCATAGTTTCTCTAGTTCTCTCCCGTGATCCCCATTGCACGCGTTCTCCCCTCCTCCCTCTTACCACACTTCCTCTCTTTCCTTTTCTCTACAAGATTGTGTGTGGCACAAATTTCCCCATCTGCGGTCAGGTCTGGGAGCTATTATGGATGGGTGGTTCACCTCCATCCCCTCATTAACTCTTGAGAATCCTCCCCACCTACCAATCTGACGAGAAATCCATTCTGGGGTCAAAAAGTTCCTTTGGTCTTTGAGCAAGTAAAACCAATACAGTACTGGCTCAGTGGAAGTTAATGCAACCATTCCAGGTCCCTTCCACCACCTCTCATTATCCATCGTGGTATCTTTTAGCACATCCCCCTCCCAGCAGCCATGTAACACATATTCATAACATAATTTACATTCATCGACCTTTTATAAAAAGGTTCATCAAATCAAACATTCATGTCTTTGAGTTTGCAATAGTTCTTGGCCAATATAGTTATTTTTACAGACTGGGGGAAACAGGGTCTTACAATTCCCTCCCCATTAAAGGAACATCATCCCCGATGTTTTATCTATCAATATGATGTGTATGTACAGAAGTAAACAAAATTGGATATGCTTATTTCATGGCATCTTCCATTTCCCAGGTAGCCTCATCTGGGCCAAAATGTTTCCACTGCACCTTGACCTGTGCAATGGTTCGGTTACTGAGTGGGGTTTCCTTTCTACCCAGTATGCATTGAGGTTCTGGTAGGAATTCTCCCTTCGGTTCCACTTGGATCACAGACCAGTCAATTATATGATTAGAATCATGTACATATTTCTTCAATAATGAAACATGGAAAGAATTATGTTCTTTTACTGTGGAAGGAAGTGATAGCCTATAGGCTATAGGTCCCACTCTATCTAGAACTTCAAAGGGTCCACAATACCAAGGTGCCAACTTGGCACAAGCTCCCATCCTTAGGGAACTTTTCCTAGACCTAACTCTGAGATATACATGGTCTCTCGTCTTGAATTCTCTTGGAGTTCTCTTTCGGTCAGCGTAACTTTTCTGTATGTTCTGAGCGACCTTCAGATTCTGTTTTATCTGAATCACTTGTTGTTCCATTTATTTTAGCTTGTCGGTTCCAATAGTAATTATGTTCACGGGATTACTTCAACTGACTGGAGTGTTGCATGGTCTAACATAGAGGACTTCGAAAGGACTCATCTTCAGGGATTCTTGGTAAACATTGTTGTAGGCGAATTCCACCAGTGGCAGGTAATCTTCCCACCTCTTGTGTTGATGCATTACATGCATTCTTAGCATGTCTTCCAATATTTCGTTCACTCTTTCCGTCTGTCCATTAGTTTGAGGATGATAGGCTGTGCTAAACAGTAATCTGGTCTCTAGACCAACCATCAAGGATTTCCAAAAGTTGGAAGTAAATTTCGTGTCTCTGTCAGACATGATTTCTTTAGGCATACCATGTAGTCTGAATATCTCCTTCATGAATATGCGGGCGATATATATTGCCTTGCAAGTCGATTTGACGGGGATAAAATGGGCAGACTTGTTCAATTTATCCACCACTACCATGATGGTGTCATTCTATTTGGTCGATGTTGGTAATCCGGTGATGAAGTCCATGGAAATGGTTTCCCACTTCCATTCTAGGATTGGTAGAGGTTGTTATAATCCTACTGGGTGCCAGTGTTCTGCTTTAACCTATTGGAATTCTAGGCACTTAGCTAAATAGTTAGCTATGTCTTTCTTTAACCCAGGCCAATAGAATTGTTTCCTAGTGGTCGTGATCATCTTTTGATATCCCAGTTGACTAGTATATGGTCTTTTATGTAGTTCATCCATTATTAACCTCTTCAAGTCATCACAATCGTGAATATACAATATGTTTCTATAAGTTAGCAGACCTCCATCTATCATCTGGTAGCCTTCATACTTTATTCTTGTGGGTTCTTGCACCAGATATGAGGTCACGGTCTAGAAGAATGTGTCTATTCCTTGTGCACTCCTGACTCTTTCTTTCACATTCGTATCGCAGGTGCTCACCGCTTCCAAGTGAATTGTTTTCATACTTCTACTAAGGGCATCGACCACCTAATTTTCCTTTCCTTTAACATGTTTGATTTCAAAATCAAACTCACTAAGGAGGGCCATTCACCTAGCTTGTCTAGCATTGAGATTTGGTTGATCAAAAAGACATCGCAATCCATAATGGTCTGTCATAAGTACAAATTTCCTTCCCAAAAGGTAATGTCTCCACATTTTTAAGGCGTGCACTATGGCAGCCAGCTCTAGATCATGGGTCACATAGTTGACTTTGTGCTCATTCAATTTTTGATATTCATAGTAGACTACACTTTGTCCTTGCATAAGGATTCCTCCGAGCCCTTCCTTATAGGCATATGTGCACATGAGGAAGTCATGTTCAGGATAAATGATCTTCAACATGGGTGTATGGGTCAGAAGGTGTTTTAGAGATTGAAATATTTCTTCACATTCTTGTGTCCATGTGAATTTAGCTCCCTTCTTCTGGAGGGCAGTGATTGGACAACCAATCTTGGAGAATCCTTTTATAAATCTCCTATAGTATCCTGCTAAACCCATAACGGATTTGATATCCAAAACATCCTTTGGGGTAGGCCATTCCATGATAGACCTGATCTTGTCAAGATCTACTGCTACTCCCTCTTCATATATGACATGGCCCAAGTAATGTATTTGCTTCTAGAAAAATTCAAACTTGCTAAATTTGGTATAGAGCTGATGTTCTCTTAGCACTTGAAGAACAAGTCTAAGATGTTCCTCATGTTCCTCTCTATTCTTGGAGTAAATTAATATATCATCAATAAAAACTAGTACAAATTTGCCTAGGAATTTGTTGAGCACATTGTTCATCAAGCACATAAAAGTGGCAGGGGCATTGGTAAATCCAAATGGTACTACCACAAACTCATAGTGACCATATCTCATCCTGAAGGTAGTTTTGTGGATGTCTTCACCCTTGATTCACACTTGATGGTATCCAGATCTCAAGTCAATCTTTGAGAATATGGAAGAACGTCCCAATTGATCAAACAAGTCATCGATCCTGGGTAAGGGGTACTTGTTCTTTATGGTTACCTTATTGAGTTGTCTATAATCTATGCATAGTCGGAGGGTACCATCTTTCTTTTTCACAAACAAGACTGGTGCTCCCCATGGAGACACGCTGGGCTGGATATATCCTCTATCCATCATTTCTTTTAATTGTAATTTAAGCTTAAATAGCTCGGGTGTGCTCATCCTGTAGGGTGTCCTAGACACTGGCACTGCTCCCGGTGCAAGTTCTATCGAGAGGTCAATGTCCCTTTTTAGAGGTAAACCCGGTAGTTCTTTTGGAAATACATCTCTATATTCTCTTAGTGTGGGGTGGTCTTCGGGGCTTGGTTTGTCATCTTCAACCGATTCCAACACCTGTATCGCATATAGTGGACATCCCTTTTTGCAATACTTTCTCATTTGAAGGGTTGATATTCGTCTCATTGAGACAGTTTTTTGGATCCCTTGAAGGGTTATCCTTCTTCCTTCTTCACTTACACATTCTAAGGTTTTATGGTAACAGTCCAGTCTATCTTTATATGTGGCTATCTAGTCCATACCAATCAATAGTTCATACGATCCTAGGGGTAGTATGTTAAGGGTTGCTTAGGTGGGGAATTTACTGATAGTGAATTGGTAAGATGGTATGACCTTCGCTACATTTCTTTTGGTGCCACTGGCTAACTGTACCGACCATGGCTTGGCGTGTTTATGTGGCTATAATTTACACTTATCAAAAGACTTAGGGGCTATATAACTCAAATTTGAACTAGGCTCAATTAGAATAGACACTATATGGTTGGTGATCATACCTTCCATCTCCACCACTTAAGCTTGGTGGTCAGCTTGTTTATTATCCACGGATGCATAAATTTGCAGCATACTCCTGGCCACGTCATTGATAGTGGTAGCTTCTTGAACATTGTAAATTCTCTAACTATTCAGTTGTTGGTGTAGACAGTCCCTCAGTAGATGTTCTTCTCCAGAACCCCAACATTTTAAGGGTTCTTTCTTCGGGTTATCAATCTTTCCTGGGGTATATCCAAAAGGTTTATTTCTGCTCTAGGAGGGGAAATTTTGTTGGTGTACACTTCAGGTTGGGAAGTTCATCCTTGAGTCCTTTTTATAGTTTTTAAGTCTTGGGGCTTTAAACCCCTTTTTCTAGAATCCCGAACTATTCTTCTACTTCCAGCCTTCAGGAGGTTCTGTCTGATGCCCAAGCTGTTCATAACAATATCTTGCCTTTCGGATAGTATCTTCTAGGGTCTTTGGCTTGTCAAACTCAATCCTGTTTTGATAGTCCTTAGGTGGTCCACTGATGAATCGTTGCACCTTTTCCTTTTCTATCTTTATATAGGTTACATACCTCAGCAATTCGAGGAATCTATTGACATATTCCTCTATGGTGCATTGCCCCAACTTGAGTTCATAGAATTCTTTAGTCTTTTCTTCAAAATACTTTTCCAACAGATACTTCTTCCTAAAGTATTTCTCAAACCGTTCCCAAGATAGGCCTTCTTCATGAATCCCTTTTACGTTCTTAAGGTCTTCCCACCAATTGGAAGCCTTCCCATTCAAGTTGAAAGTGGCTACTCGGGTCTTCAAATTTTCAGAGAAGTCATGGACTCTAAAATACTTCTTTAGTCTAATAATCAAGGCCTCTACTTCCTCTCCCTTCTTTATTTCTCCATCGAAAGAGGGTGGTTTGGCCTTCTTGAATTCTTCGAGATTATGATTTTTGGAATTATTCCTCTTCTTCCACTTTCTTCAGGAATAAGGACTAGTTCTGCTACTCGAATATCCCTCCGGGTCGCTAGTTTCCTTTCCAGAGGAATCATCCAATGCTTATCACTTATCTCTGGGGTGAACCTTTCTCGAGGTGATCCTCCTAGTGTGGCCACTTAAAGGACCACATTTACATATCCTAGGTGGGCTTCGACTTCTCTTTATCTATCGTTGGTTCGCGTGACTGGTGTCAGGTCCATGCTGCAATTGTCTTTGTATGTCGAATAAGCTCTACAACAAGACTGCATTAATTTATGTTTGCTTCTCTTGCTCTTTTATCAACCTCTCGTTGTTGGCCTTGCAACTCTATAGTTCGAAAATGAGGCTGCTCACAATCTCAGCTAGATCTAGACAGGTTTCTACCACTCTCCTTTCATCAAACTCTTCGTCTCTATTGTGAGAGCCATCCCCCACATCGTGTTGCATCACCATTTTATGCATCTGCAGTTTCCCATGGTTGATCGTCCTCTTGTTGTGCAAGAAAAACACTTATTGTTAGTCAACATTATATTCATTCACAATCAGCACATAATTTATATTTTGTTTCAAATGCATACACATAATAGGAATTTTCATTCTTAACTTCGGCTTTTGATAAGGGGGGTTAGGATAGAGGTTTACTCCTTTTAAGAGTACTTCAGATGGAGTTTCTGCGCAACTCTCCCATGAGCCCAAGCAGGCCAAGTGTTGTAACCATGCTCTGTTGTAATTTGTAACATACCCATGACGGCCTAATAGATTTTTTTCCTTTTTCTCCTTTTTCTCAAGAGACAGAATCCCCAAGTTCCTACGAGGTCCTAGTGCAGGCTAGCTCTTCCTGTCGGAACCTTCACTAAACCAATCCACCAGTTCTTTCATTGAAAACCCATCATGTACAACTCAAGCACCAAGCATGGGCTTCACCTCCATGTGATCATCGATTATGACCCTGGTCCAAGCCAAGAGGCACCTTTCACAATTTGTGACTCAGCAATACTCGAGAGTCAAGTCCTTCGACTCTTCAAAACCTAAAACTTGAAATTGTACCTTCGTTGAGATCAACAGCTGTGAATTTCCCCCTGATCCGACGGTACTAGCCGTATCAAGATTTCGATAACTAAGAGTTCGAAATGCAAGAGAGTCAAGTATTTCAACTCTTCGAACCTTGAAACCTGAAATCCGATGCGTGAGTTCTTGTGTGATATCTGACAGTCCTTGATGATATGGATCCAACGGTCCAGATCTCTTCAAAGTTTCATGAACCGAGAATTCACAATGCAACGACTCCAGAACTCCTGTCACTCAAATCCCCAAATTTCAATATGGGAATTCGTGTAGGAGATCAACGAACCTTGTTGATCTGGATCTGACGGTCACTATCCCTCCCGAGCTTAAGGGAGTTGAAGGACACTCAACCTTAACCCCCTTCCCGTCCTACGAGATCCAATGGTTACGGGATTTTGGATCTTTCCCCAAACGTGTCTCCTCTGATGGATGGTCCAGATCCTCCTAGATTTTCATGAACAGGGATTTCGCGACTTGCGAATACGAGGGGTCTTCCCCTTTGGTCTCTCGTGTGACGAAATGCTGAAATGACGAAACCTATTCACACTAAGCTAATTCGGAGTTTCGCATACCAGGACTTCGCGACTTGTGACGACGAAGGATCTTTCCCTTTGGCTTCCTAGGTGCCGAAATGCCGAAATGCCGAAACCTATTCACCCTAAGCTAATTCGAGGTTTTGCATACCGGGACTTCACGACTTGCGACAATGAAGGGTCTTGCCCTTTGGTTTCTTGGGTGTCGAAACGTCGAAATGCTGAAATGCCAAAACCTATTCACACTAAGCTAATTCGGAGTTTCGCATATCGTGACTTCGCAACTTGCGATGACGAAGGGTATTTCCCTTTGGTTTCCTCGGTGCTGAAACGCCGAAATATTGAAATGTTGAAACCTATTCACACTAAGCTAATTTGGAGTTTCGCATACCGGGACTTCGTGACTTGTGATGACGAAGGGTCTTTCCCTTTGGTTTCCTGGGTGCCGAAATGCTGAAATGCCGAAATGCCAAAAACTATTCACACTAAGCTAATTCAGATTTTCACATATTGGGACTTCACGACTTGCGACGACGAAGGGTCTTTCCCTTTGGTTTCCTGGGTGCCAAAATGCCAAAATGTCGATGAACATGTCTGGATACTTTGAGACTTTCAGGATGTTGCCAAGTCCTCCCTCTTGCCTATGCAAAGGTTAAGGTCGACGGGCAATAGAGCTCGGACAGAGCTTTCAGAGGGTTCTTGGGTAAATTATCCCTAGGCTTGGTGACCAGAGTAAAAGTCTTCCTAATTCGACGATCTATAAATTCGATGGTAAGGTTAAAGTAAAATCATGGGTTTACTATCATGGTAGTCCTTTCGAGGGACTAACTCTGACTCTAGAGTGCGAGGAAACTTCCAGAGAGAAGTGCCTTTGGGAAATTAAACCAGAGCATAGCACGAGCCAAGTAGTTAGGACAATTCTCAAGGGAACGAACTCGTATTCTAAACCTACTCATTCTATACATAGATCGATTATGGTCATATAAGTATAAGCATGTATCCCTTCTCTCCAAATCAAAACAGAGGCAAACACTTCCATACAGAAACCATTTATGAGCATATAAACATGAGCATGTCTTCGATTCAAATATACAAGACATAACACTTATCATAAAACACCAGGTGTGACGTGACTACTGAGAGGGGTGCTCGTTTCCATCCAATCGTGCTCTCAGTGACTCCAAACGGATTTACCACTAGCCACCTATGAGCTAGACCATGATGCTTGAGGTTCAATTTTCTACTTCCATCTCAACATAAGTCAAGGACGAAGGTTACTCTCCTTCTCCTCTATTCAAAACTTCCTATGTTTCCATAGTTTCTCTAGTTCTCTTCCGAGATCCCCGTTGTGCATGTTCTCTCATCCTTCCTCTTACCACACTTCCTCTCTTTCTTTTTCTCTGCAAGATTGCATGTGGAACGAATTTCCCCATCTGTGGTCAGGTCTGGGAGTTGTTACGGAAGGGTGGTTCATCCCCATCCCCTCATTAATTCTTGAGGAGCCTTCCCACCTACCAATCTGATGAGAAATCCATTCCAGAGTCAGAGAGTTGCTTTGGTCTTTGAGAAAGTAAAACCAGTATGGTATTGGCTCGGTGGAAGTTAGTGCAACCATTCCAAGTCCCTTCCACCACCTCGCATTAGCCATCGTGGTCTCTTTTAGCACATCCCCCTCCCGACAGCCATGCAACATATATTCATAACATAATTTACATTCATCGACCTTTTATAAAAAGGTCCTTCAAATCAAACATTCACGTCTTTGAGTTTTCCATAGTTCTTGGGCAATATAGTTATTTTTACAGACTAGGGGAAACAGGGTGTTACAGTAGCGCTGTCTCATGAGGTCGGGCCCTCTCCCACCTAAAACCACTTATCCTAGCTGTCCTGTGTTTTCCACTCACCCTCCCTCATCCCTATGTCACATCTCCCCACTCCACCTCCCCTCTCCCACTACCTATCCCTCCTTTCTCCATGCCACTTCCACCTGTGTCGTGCCCTCACCCCTGACCCAATGCATTGCATCCTTCTCGTCACCTTCTCATGACACATCACCCCATCATCCGATGTCCTAGACTCCGTGTCCCCTTCATCTAGTCACCCTCTATCTACTGATCGCACCATCACTTCGCCAAATCCTTGTCCACGTCTGACTGCCAATTTTCCCCCATGAAATTCCAACTCAACTCTGGAAGGCAGAAGGTGGCCACTGCATCCTCCAGCTATCCGGTTTGACTCATGACCAGTCTTGATCCTGAGAAGGAAGTTATTAAGGTTCGTGGTTGCGGTTGAGTATCGTTTCCACCATGAATGGAAGATCAGAAAGGACTGTCAGTAGGCCTCTCAGATAGCATCTGTCAGAGCTCCCTTCTGACAAGGAGTCGCATGGGCAGACTGACAGGGGAAAGACTAACGTAAAATTTTTCATTTGATATAAGAATGTGTGTGCAAAGAGACTACATGCACAGTCTGACAGAAGTGACCCAAACGCAGTGCCATGGAAGCCCAAGCACGTTCCTTTTGTTTATGAAGTTTTGAGTATATGTAGGCATTTTGGCCAGTTTTGTTAGGGATCGATGGTAGAGCTAAGCTCCCTATGGTAAAGTTTTAATGAAGCATTGGTCACTCTGGTTATGTATTAGCATTTGAGACTTCTAGTTTAATGACAATCATCTTTCCTATTCCATCTTGTTTCCATCTAATACTGAAAGAGTTCATGATTGACTGATTCACATGAATCATTGTGACTATGTTATGATAACTGGTTCATTGTAATATTGTTATGATTTCTTTAGTATTCTTGTAATTTGAATACAAGAAGTTCTTGTGTTTGAATTCTTCCTCCTCGGCCTATTGGAAGCTTGATGCCTACAACAAATCTTTGCATTTTCTCACCAAAGTCTTCCTCCTACCCACTCTTATTACAACCCACTCTTATTACATCAAATCTTTGCATTTTCTCACCAAAGTCTAATCACACTTCCAAACCCAATTTCACATCCAAATCCCATTCCATATTTCCACGATTATCATAGTCTGTGTGTCGTTGTTGCCCGCCTCTAAAGCATGTTCGGCACAGTTCCACTGAAGTGGAGGCCCGCACAACTTCAAATTACCAGAAAATGAAGCTGCTCCAAATGTGTCCAAATGAGGTTTATACGGAATCCTCCCTGACATGTTGTTATTCGATAGGTTTAAAGAGTTGAGGAAGGTTATCTCTTTAAGTGTTGCAGGTATCATTCCTTGTAACTGGTTGCATGACAAATCCAAAGTTTCTAGTTCCAACAATTTGCTAAATTCTCTTGGAATGTTTCCCCTAAGATAATTATGGGATAGATTCAAAGTCTGCAATCCTTTGAGATAACTAAGATCCTCGGGGATGTCACTAGTAAGGCTGTGTTGGGCCCCAACAACTCCCCTTATATTTTTACAAAATTTAAAGGGCCCCTATTAAAATCTTGATAATTACAATGAGCTACAGAATCAACCTTTTCAAATAGTTCCATTCCTTGGCTTTCTTTGAGACAAAATTAAGACATTCTCTTTAGTATGATTCATTTATTACAAGAGTATATGTCAAAAGTTAGAAATGAGCATAAAAATCTCAATTTAAACAAAAACGTTAATTTTTTATCAAATGTTTATTTTTGTTTAAATTATGATTATGTGTTTATTCTTTTTCTCATTAGCAAGTTTGACTATTTTGAGTAATGTGTTCAATACTTCATCAAATAATATCTTGGTTGGTTTCTCATTTTCATAAAATCATTTGGTGATATTAATTAATTATTTTTTTTTTTCATTTTGCATCTCATAATAATAATAAAAAAGAATTATCTATGATTTGTTTGATTTTATTCTCTTCTCCATTAACTTGAAGCTTCTAGAATTAAGATCATATTTGA
>JZKD02S0867744.1:160585-205613 GCA_000966675.3 Picea glauca
TATGTCGGTAAATCTTGAAAAGGAAAAAGCCTATCGTGGATTCCTGTGAAGTCCATAGATCATCAATCTGATTGTAGAAATCGACCGTTTAGCCCTTTTTGGCGAAAACGAGCTCTAGGAGATTTTGATGTTTAAAATAAAGTCGTAAATATTCAGATCAGCCGCAGAACAAGTCCGAGTCCCGACGGCCTATCGACCACCCGCGACAGCATTCAATGCTGAGTACATGCTGTGTACAGGAGTTAAGAGTTAAGGGTGGTAGCTGGAAGGACTGTTTTAAATATTATTTAATGCATGGAAAGACGTGAAGACAGCAATAAGACTTTAAACTTATGAACCAATAAAACTGTGACAAATATATATATATTTTTATTTTTAAATATATTAATATAAGTTTCCTAAGCTAAACATTATAATTTCCAAAAAATTTGAAAGTCAAACCTAAACTAATAGGCAGTCAACGATGAACTCATCGCTATAGTCCCAAGCCTTTGACAGGGACTAATAACATTAGATTTGAAACACAAACATAAAATCAAAAGCAAACCAATAAGAATTCAAAGAACAAACTCATTACATATGCTGAGTTAATAGATGTTTCCTATATATATAATTATTCAATAACATTATTTTCTTAATACAAAAAGTGTTAATAGATGTTTCCTATATATATTAATTATTCAATAACATTAGATTTGAAACACAAACACAAAATCAACGGAAAACCTATATATATTAATTATTCAGTAACATTAGATTTGAAACACAAACATAAAATCAAAAACAAACCTATATATATTAATTATTCAATAATATTAAATTTGAAACACAAACATAAAATAAAAAACAAACCTATATATATTAATTATTCAGTAACACTAGATTTGAAACACAAACATAAAATCAAAAACAAACCTATATATAAATTATTCAGTAACATTAGATTTGAAACACAAACATAAAATCAAAGGCAAACCAATAAGAATTCAAAGAACAAACTCATTGCGATATGCTGAGCTGAGCTATTGAGGGAGAATAACAACTTACTCCATTACTGGTATTTAATATTCATTCCAAACTAATCATGACAGAATCGATTATTAAAACTCAGACTCCCGTCTAAGGCAGGGACTAATAATGTTATCTTAATACGAAAAGTCAGTTTACATGCTTTGCCCGGCTTTTAATCTATTTTTTTTAATAAATCTACGCATACTAGCCTTGAGAATGCAAATAATATGGTAATAGTGATAGAGATCTTTATCTCATATACCCAATGCTTACAAAGAGTTCATAAACCTGTAATATTTTGTCCTCAATCGCCTGCTCAGAGCTAATCTTTATCTCATATACTCAATGCTTACAAAAGAGTTCATAAACCTGTAATATTTTGTCCTCAATCGCCTGCTCAGAGCTAATAGTCCGATCACACTTCCAAACCCAATTCCACATCCAAATCCCATTCCAGCTTTCCACGATTCCCACCAATATACAGTCTGCGTGCCATCGTTGCCCGCCTCTAAAGCATGTTCGGCACAGTTCCACTGAAGCGGAGGCCCGCACAGCTCCGGATTACCCGAGAATGAAGCTGCTCCAAATGTGTCCAAATGAGGTTCATACGGAATCCTCCCTGACAGGTTGTTATTCGATAGGTTTAAAGAGCCGAGGAAGCTTAGCTCTTTAAGTGTTGCAGGTATCATTCCTTGTAACTGGTTGCAAGACATATCCAAAGTTTCTAGTTCCAACAATTTGCTAAATTCTCTTGGAATGTTTCCCCTAAGATGATTATGGGATAGATTCAAAGTCCGCAATCCTTTGAGACAACTAAGATCGTTGGGGATGTCACCAGTAAGGTTGTTTGCCGAGAGATCCATAGCGGTGTTAGTCCAAAGGCCGACATATTTATACGTCAATTCGTGACCCTTCTCCACCAAATAAACTTGATCACTATAGTACTGTGAAGAGCCAAGTTTAGTGGGCTTAGACCTTGTGAAATGTTCATTAGTCATTGTAGATAAGTTTGAAAGTTGTGGCGGTATGGAACCTGACAGATGGTTCATGGCCAGGTCGATAATTTGGATATTTTTAAGGTAGCAAATCTGGATAGGTATCTCACCTTCTAAATTATTTGACCTGAGAACGAGTATGCGGAGCATCGAAAGATCCCCGATCCATTCTGGCACATTTCCTGGTAGACTGTTTCTACTAAAATCCAATGTTTCCAACTTTTTGCAATTTTGCAGAGACGAGGGTATGTGTCCACTTAAACTGTTCTGGTTGATGTGCAAAACCTTAAGTTTGTTCAGTTTTCCAAGCTCCACCGGTATCTGTCCTTCCAAATTATTATTTGCTACATTCAATACCTTCAGAGAAGAGCAGTTACCGAACTGGGAAGGCAGTTGCCCATGTAGCTTATTGCCTGAAAGATCCAGAACCTCTAGATTCTTTGTCTGCTCAAAAATGCAAGAAGGAATCTGCCCGTCGAGTTTGTTCCATGCTAAACATAGGAAAACCAAAGAGTGCAACATCGTGTAGATTCCTAAGGGGACTGGACCTGTAATATTAGTGTGCCCCAGGTCTAGTACAGTAAGTGCGCGGAGGAGGACCAATGACTTTGGAATCCTTCCCGTCAACGTGTTATTGTTCAGATGCAGCTCGGTCAGAGATGATAGATTTCCTATAGATTCTGGTATGGAGCCGTACAAACTGTTGTTTGACATGTGGAAAATGGATAGATTTTGCCATTTTGCTTGAAAAATCAAAGAAACGTTGCCAGATATTTTATTATTTAACAAATAAATCCTTTGCAGGTGAGGAAGCTGAGATAAACGCTCGAACGGAAGAGATCCATAGAGATTTGCATTGGAGATCTGCAGAGAAACCAAATTAGTCATATTCGCGAGCCAACTAGGGAATTCGGACTGAAAATTGTTTCCATCCAGATGAAGAATTTCCAGTGATGTAAGTTTCTGCAGTGAAGCGGGAATGGAGCCCGTCAGTCCGCAGCCTGACATTGTAAGATTTCTGAGCTGAGAAAGAAGACTTACTGATTGCCCCCATGAGGATGAAGTTACTGAGAGATCTATTCCGTTGAGATAAAGTTGTTTTAATGCCGTCAGATTTGTAAACCACGAAAGGTCGTGATTTCTCAACCTAGAAACAGGGGATGTGAGATCGAGTACTGTCAAGCTAGATAGATTTCCGAGCTGCCACGGAACGGTGCCTTCAAATCCCGCTGTGGACAGGTTAAGGTATTTCAAATTTTTCAACAGGCCCAGCTGTTGGGGGATAGTTTGGCCTGTAAAATTATTGGAGCTAACATTCAAATTCTCCAAATCCCTTAACTCAATCAGCACTGCAGGACGGAAGGCACCAGTCAAATTGCAATTATGCAAATCCACTGTAACGACGTGGCCGGTCCGTCTGTCGCAAGAGACACCTTTCCACTCGCAACAGCTCAATGAAACATTCCAGGAAGCCAAACACCCCGCAGAATCATGCAAATTGCTTTTAAAAGCCACGAGAGATTTCATTTCTTTATTCAAACAACCCGTCTCACAAGAAACGGGCGTGATTATACCCGAAAACACTATGCAACATATGAACATCCTTATCAGAAAACTCAGCAAGTTATTTCGCAAAATACCTGTCAGCAGCCGTTTTTGTTTCAAGGATCTGCATGTGTATTGCATGTCGCCTGTTTTCGTCAGGATAATCATGATCATTTCATCTGGGCACTGGAATGCCATATCTCCGCTATCTTATAGAGCGTAATAGAGGCCTGACTCCCACTCGAGTAAGCTACACGCAAAATTCCGACCTGTCGTGAATAAATTTCAAACCACAAGTTCGATAAAGAAGGTCACCGACAGTTAACTACAGATAATGTTCTAACTCAACACAATTCAAACCCATGACTTAGAAGTTTGTTTTTTGTGAATAAGCATCAAACCAGAAGTTCGATCAAGAGTTGAGCATACATGAGTTGATCATACATTATTAAAAGGCGTTGGCTAAACGTTTTACTTTTAAAGATTTTTTTTTTCGGGTGGAATCCAGTAATATAAGGTTTTGTGGGAATCTGATAAAATAGCTATTTTCTGTTATTTAAATTGTATTTCTGAATGTATAAATGGATTCAGTCTATTTAAAAGCCTTTGATACACTTGAATTATACAAACTTACTATAGATCCAACAATTCCTCACAAATTTTTAGGCAAAATCAAACAAAAAAGGTCACTAAAAAACTACCAAAAAGTAGAACGTTTAGACTATTACATTATTAAATACCATCTATCTTATTTTGGAAACATATTCAATAGAACATCTTTCCCTCACCGCATGGCCGCCCTCCACGGATTGAAAACCTTTAGAGGTAAACTTGGTATACTTGTATTTTTTCCCTAGTTTAAAAGTTTTATCAAATGAAAGTTTTCTGCCATTTTTTAAGGAAATAATTGCCTCAATTCTTATAAGAAATTGTTGGATTTTCAGATTTGAGTGATTATTTCTATATAATTCAAGTGTCTTAAAAGTTTTCAGCATGCTGAATCCATTTTTGTATTCAGAAATGGATTTTAAACAACAAAAGATAGTAATTTCTTGCAAATTTATATGGCTTAAAAAAAAACCATTTTATAGAACAGTTAAACAACTCCAATTTCAACTTGTATTCTTTAATGGCCCAGCTCTCACTATATGAAATTCCTTTAATATTTTATGGCGATATAATTTTGACCATGGACTATGAAAATTTGATTTGGAAATTTTTTAAAGAAATAAATCAAGAAAATAGATAAACTTAATATAAAGTTTTTTTATTTTTTTATGTTTTATTTTAAATTTAAATAAAATTAGTTAAAAATTTTAATAATAAAATTTATAGTTAAATTTTCATTAATAAAAAAGTTTTATAAGTTTTATTGGATTTGAGAGTATGAATTTCAATAATGAATTTGTATTGTTTTATGTAAAATAATGAGAATATATAATTCTACTTAATTGTTAAAAATTTCAAATTAATTTTTTTATTGTTTTCTATAAATTATAATTTTTATAATTAATCTTTAGTTAAAAAAACCAACCTACAATTTCGATATTCCACTGCATGACTTACTTGCACCCTTAAAAAGAAAAGCAACAAGAAAGACTTATGCATTATTTGCTTTCACTCTTAAAATACAAACAACAATCCATAGTTACACTCTCCTGAATACAACAACCAAATCACTTCTTCAATCCAAACTCATACCTAGAGGACAAGTAATACACCTCATTTTGATGTATGTCTTTTTATTGCCCTAGCTTTCTATGATTTTTATAATTAAGAATTAAGAAATTGTAGTTTTTTATAATGAAAAAATTAATATTATTAAAAATTAATCATTTTATAATAAAATTAAAATATTTTATTTTATAATTTTTTAAATTGTATATAATTTTAATAAAGAAATTATAAAGCATTAATGATTTCACATCAAAACCTTTTTTCCATATTTCTTGTTTACCAGTCTTGTCTTGTTGTTACTGCTTTTTAATAGATTTTTAGGTCAAACTTTGTCCAAAAATGTGTATATCAAAAAACTAAAATTTTTCCATACATAATCAGATTTTTTCAGATTTTTTTGCTATGGAAACTAATTACCTTCCTTTTTGATTTTTCAATAAAAATCATTTATCCTTATATGGCCAAAACAATACAAAATGATTCATTCATTTAGAGAGCCACCTTGTTGGAATTATAAATCCTTTTTTATTTTTCAATAAAAACCATTTGTCCTTATATGGCCAAAACAATACAAAATGATTCATTCCTCTAGAGAGCTTCCTTGTTGGAATTATATATCCTCTTTGATTTTTCAATAAATACCATTTGTCCTTATATGGCCAAAACAATACAAAATGATTCATTCCTCTAGAGAGCCACCTTTTGGAATTATAAATCCTCTTTGATTTTTCAATAAACACCATTTGTCCTTATATGGCCAAAACAATACAAAATGATTCATTCCTCTAAAGAGCCGCCTTGTTGGAATTATAAATGTTTAAGATTCATCTTCACCATGGGTTAGCAGGAATGGAATTTGACAATTAAATTGTTGTGATATGCAATTTAATCTTCAAATAGCGGGGATGGAATTTGATGAGTAAATTGTTGTGATAGGAAATTTACCATCTTTATTCTCACTAGATCTACCCACCCACCCTTAGTTCTCCAATCTATTTCTTCATCCTTTCATTTGTACAAATTTTTAGATTTCACATTATTTATATCTTTAAATTTTATATAAGGATGTGTGGCCTTTCAAATCACCCTTTATCTCTATGTAATGTTTCTATGATGTCCTACAACAAATCGTGTGCCTTAGCTTAACGAGATTCTAATCCTCATAAAATTGAAAACCCTAGCAATTTTGACGTTACTTGCTACCACGCATGCCTTAGCTTAACGCGAGTCTAATCCTCATAAAATTGGAAACCCTAGCAATTTTGAAGTTACTTGTTACCACATTATGTTAAACAAAAATATGTGGGTATTTTTTTTTTTATCATTAGCATGTTTTTCAAAGAAATGTGTTCAAGATTGTTACCTCTTATATCCACATTCAAATTTATTCAAGTTTCTAAACAAAGTGCAATTTTAAAGGAATTTATGAAGGTGATTCATTGTCACATTAATAAATAAAAAAATCATTTTAAGCTAATTCTATCATGATACAAAGGAAAAATCTATAGAGAAAGTTGTTTAAGATATTCTTTAGAATTTAAAGGTTGGTGGATTGCCAAGGCCAATGCTTATCCAACTCCACAATAGAATTAGGATCAACAATCAAGAGGGTTTGAATGATATGGAAGGAGGCATAGTTAAACTCTTATAAATCACATGGATCTACTTCATTATGTAGAATAGTAAAGGAAGGCCCTTCAAAATATGCTATTTATAACAAGTACAAAATCAATAAAGTAATAATCTGCAACCATGAACATTTAAAGGAAAAACACACAAGAAACCATAAATGAAGTAGACAAAGTAGAGAATTCTTCATATTAAATGAACATTCAACAATGCATCATTCTTCAAGTCTAATTTCACCACAATAAAAAGAGGGCCTAAATGTGTCACACTTAACTTTGAACCCTGGGTAGATTTGTACATGTAATTTCAACCATCAAATCATTGAAAGAAAAATAAAATAAAGATGAAGAACCTCACATTGAAATGCCCCTTAATTTCCTAAAATATTTTTAACTAAGCATGGAAGGAATCTCCGAGACTTCTAACCATGTCTCTAACAAATAAAATTTTCTTCTATTTATGAGATTCCACCTCTAAAAAAACCTTAATTAGGGTGCCCCCTCCATAAAACCTTTTTAAGATTTACCAATTTTCAAGATGACATGTGGACAATTATGTTTTGTTGCTCCAATATAACTTAAAATTATATTTACTGATTTCCATATTTTCATTTGAAATCCATTTTATTGGGGGAAACCTCTCTATAACATAATTCTAACTTCCAAATTTATGGTCAAAGCTTATTTAACCTTTTTTGGCTTTAGGCAAAGTGTATTTGACCTTTTGCTTGGTCTAAATTTTTTTTCTTTAAATTTTATTGTGAATTGGACATCCTTTCTTTAGAAGGAAAATTTATGTTTTTCAAACAACAAAATAATATTTTTCCTTTACCTTTACAGTGGATGGAGTGAAGAAAACAATTTTGTGTTTTTTAATCAACAAAACAACATTTTTTTACCTTTATAGTGGAGTGTTCATTGTCGCAATCTCCTTTAAACATCCAAATGCATTTATAACATCAATTAAGCAAGGACATTCTTCCTCATCTTCATCTTTATCACATGTTATACATTATACTTTCCTTCCATGTGCCTCACATTTTGCTCCTTTTTCCTTCAACGTGAGACCTTTCTTTAGAAGGAAAACTTATGTTTTTTAAACAATAAAACAACATTTTTTTTTACCTTTATAGTGGAGTGTTATTTATCACAATCTCCTTTGAAGATGCAGATGCATTTATAACATCAATTAAGCAAGTACATTCTTCCTCATCTTCGTCTTTATCACATTTATACATTATACTTTCCTTCAATGAGCCTTACATTTTGCTCCTTTTGAATGCATAGAATGGATGTACATAATATCACATGGCATCTTCAAGCAAAGAATGTACCTCCATACATGTAAAAATGTTTTGTAACATCCTTTTCCCGATATTTATCGAGATAAAGTGAGATATGTTTATGAAAATTCTCCATCAACTTGACTACTACTTAACATCAAGGGTTTCCTATTGTGCTAAATGAAAGAAAAAAAAAGCCAATGTTTTAGCTTACCCTAAAAGGGGATTGGCAATCCCATATCTGCTCATTTGTCAGAGATACATACTTACACTAGGGGTTTCTAGAAGCAACCTTGGAATCTATAGGATAACTGTGTATAATGCCTTCGCTTTTTCAAGCTTATAGGTTGGAGGTAGACGTTGATCCTAGGACTTTATAGGAAAATTGTGTGTAACGTTTTCTCTTTTGCAAGTTTATAGGCTAGAGGTAGACATTGATCTGAGGAAGTTAGATTGCGACGAGGTCCGATGCATAGAGGAATTATAGAACGCAGTCTTTGGTATCTTAAGATTAAGTTGTCGAAGGGTGATATACTTCAAACATCTGTTATTCAACATGCATTCCAGAACTATTTCTTCACTTTTCGGCTTAGCATCTATTGACAACACATTTTCACAAGTTTCTTCGTCTCCAACAAACTACTTTCTAGGATCAAAACCTTTTATTTTCTGCACATTGTCATTGATTTAATTTATGCAAGGCATTAAAGAAGGATCAACTCACATAGATAAAAGAGGCTATTGTGAGCGCCTACATGATAGGATTTTGACAAAGCATGATAATAGATATATCATTAACTTTGACCTAATCCTGTCTAGCCAAGTGAGTTAGCCACATCTCACCTCCAGGCCACATTACAATGGAGCCTCACAAGCCTTATAAAGGCTTCTTCATGTGCATTTATGACATACAAAACCATAAGTCATCAATATCATGTGTCTAAAACAGTGTGTTGAGACCTAAACCACTTTGACCCATTCTTGAGTCAAGGTTAACCCTAACAATCCCTCCTTTAAACTTGACTAGGGAATTTTGCATTCCCCCTTATTACCGAAGTCTTCCTGCTGAATTTACCTGTGAGTTACTAGGGACACCATCACCATAAAAAAAAAAAACTCTGATATTAAACCATCTCACATTCCTCCCATAATCAAAGATTCAAATTCTTCGATTCCATATCAAATTACCATACAAGTACACCTACCACCCTTGTACCTATTCCAATGGTTCATTCCACAACTTGATACCACATCTCTTCTTTTCATAAGAAAGATACATTTTTCTTTGTGCACCCAATATTCAATCAAACCCTAATGAAGAACTCAGAACTGAAATATCATTTACAACCGATCACTCATCCCATACAATTCATATGCTAAATAAATAATTATATGCTCAATAATAATAAAGGTACAACAAGCATTTGAAAAGCTTATTCCACAACATGCTGTTGTCACCACGACCATCATAATTATGCACCTTCGTCACTGCTCTAGACCTTGAAAATGACTGTCCAATAAAAAAATATTATTCCCTCAACTCAGAGAGAAACAAAACCCCAACAGATCCATAAATCTTATGCCAATTACCAACGGCCTGAGATTTTTCAAGTTACTCTTCAACGTTCTGTTCGTCCTTTGCCGCTTCTTGCAATGTTGTCTCAGATCTGTCTCCCACGGGTCTCTTCGTGCTCCTTGACAGCTGCCGCGACTCCTGCGCAAAAAACCATTGTCCATCCCTGATGGTGGCCATCCCTACACCACAAGCCCGTACTTCTAAAACATTCAATAGCCTTATCAATCGCCTCTTTGACGCACTCATTGGCTCTGTAAGACACCGATTGAAACACCTCATTGATTCATTGACGCTTGGTCGGATTTCTTGAACCTTTGTGTCGTCAAAATAATTTCACTTGTTTTAAAAGACAATGATAAAAAAGATAAATCAATATTTTTTGACTAGTCAAAATTTAAGAAAAACATTTAAATTATTTTTTTCAATTCCTTTTTAAAAATATTATAATATAAAAACTTAAAACTTATTCAAAAGTGAAAACAATAATGTCACCTAAACAACTAAACATCTAGTATAATTTAATAAAAAAAATCCATTTTTTTTAATTTTTGATAATACTATATATCATTTATTTATATAAAAATCATATACATATTAGTTTAATTGAAAGTGACAAAACTTACCATAACTCAATTTTCAATTCTCATTGATGATAGTTACCATTGCCACTAAAATGTTTTTTTGGTGATCCTTAAGGTTGGGCCTTGAGTAACTACTTTATTATGTTTAAGGAAGAAGAATTCTTAACTAATTAGAAAGAGTTTTCAATCTTACTCCAAAACCAAAAACAATTTTAACCTAAATAATATTAGCAAAACACCATTAAAATTATGTACTTTTTAATTTAGCATTTTATCTTAATTCTACACATAATATCAAATACTACTTCCAATTATAATTTAACATCTTATCCACTATATATATATATATATATTATTCACACTAGGTCGTTGTTCTTGGGTGTGTGTATTGATTGTTGTGTGATGCAAGAGCATCACCATCATCACTTAAAGACGCCGAGTGGAGGACAACTCAACATCTAGTGCATCAGTTCGATCCCAAGGAGTGCACATTTATTTTGATATTTTGAAAACATTGTAATTTAAATATTTTAGATGTTTTGAGGCAAGAGCCGTCACATAAGTGCATTGAAGATTGTAATCGTCTTAATTATTTGTAGGGTTGTACAAATTTCAAGCATCAGTTCTTATTTAGTTTGTAAATGTTCATTCAATGTAATAGTCCTTAGTAGATGAATGTATTAACCGTGATAGGATAGCACTAAGGTAGTCTGGAGAGGAGGCTTGATAAGCCTCTCCATCTATAAATATATGTATCTTATGCCCAAATGAGGTTGTTGAATGTTATGGTAATTGTTGCTAGTCATTGTAGAGAGCTACAAAGAACTATATGGGTCCATGTACATACTTTGTTGAAGGAATACAAGCAGAGAGGTTTGATTCCAATTGTATGTTGTTGTATTCATCTGAGTTCATTGAGTACATGGGATGTTTTTTTTTGTTCTCTGTGTTTTATGTGTTTGAGTGTGCATTTTATGGTTACATGTGAGAACCTTTGATGTTCTATAAGTTTCAATTGTTTCTCTCCTGAGAGTTCTGGTGCAAGGAGTGCGAAGGCTGAGTCAAGATTGACTCGGAAGATCAAAAGAGGTAGCGTGAAACTTTGCAGAGGAAGTGCAAGGAGTGCATAGTTGCTCAGTGGAGAGATAATACTGGAGAAGACCCGTGCAAGGCATGTGTCAGGCCAACCCTTAGTCGAAATGTTGAATAATTCATAGAGGGGACGAGCGCAAGGAGTGGGTAAGGAATTTCTCACAAAAATCTCTAAGTCCAAGACCTTTCAGAAGTTCAAGAATGCAAGAAGTGCGCCAGAGGTTTGAAATACCTCAAAGATCAAAGCTTAGAAAGGATAGCATCTAAATCCTTAAGGGAGGATTTTACTCATTTTAAGCATCGAGCGAATGAGATTCGTTCGAGAGGATCTAGGATCTCTCATCACCGTTAGATCTAGAGAAGTTACGCAAGGGTTAACTTTGAAGTCCTTCAGACTTCGCGCATTTGGGAGATTTGGAGTGTGGAGAAGTCGAGATCCCCGAAGTCTGAAAGGTCAGATCAAATTGCATCCATTTAATCCCAAAGGACATGTGTTAGTAGATCATTGGATCTGAAAGACCAGGGGTCCGAGAGAGTAGTGAGAATAAGAGTTCGATATCTCTAGATTCCCGAAGTTGGGATTTGATCTGAACCATCGATCAGAGGAGGACACATGACAGAAGATCCATAGGTCCGATGAACTAGTAGTCTGGAGGAATGGAGTGACAAATATCTTGGGAGTGAATATTTCCGAAGTCCCGAAGGTCGGGATTCATCCTAGTCATCAATTTGAAGGAGGACACGTGGAGGAAGATGAGTCCCTTCGACAGTCTGACATTCAGGAGGAACAAGGGTTTATGATGAGTAATTTCCTGAACTCCCAAAGCTCAGAGTAAATCCAGACCATCCATCTGTCGAGGCGTAGGGGCCATTGATCTGAGTCCTCCATGAGTTTGCAAGTCCAGTATTCCAGAGTTTTTACAATGTTATACACTCGGGACTCCCGAAGCCCAAAATCTCGTAGTGAATCGTGGTCATTGATCAATGGGAGGGTGTGAACCATTGATTTCCTATGGTGTGTATGTTCGTCGGTCCGACACTTCGAAAGAATTGTGGAGAGGTGTCGTGAAGAACCCCTGAAGCGCGAATTGTGAAGAGACATACCGGTTGTTGATTTGGCGGTAGAATAGGAGTCGTCCGTTCCACTTTAGAGTTCGACTCTTTGGGATTTTGGAGGGTTTAAGAGACTAGACTTTCCGAAGCCCGGATTTTCAAAATTGTTTCCCGTCATAGATTTCAGCGAATGCTGTGAGTCGTCGATCCATGTTTTGGTTCAACGCTCCATTAATTAGGTGTTCAGAAGGATTTGAGTCCTATTCTTTAGAGACTCCCGAAGCTTGAGAGATCCTAAGTATCGAATTCTTTAAAGACTAGGGGTTTGGCCTACGGTTTTAGCCCACAGTTCTTAGAGAGGCTCTGCCAGTGCTCGGGGACCCCTGAAAAGCAGATTTCACATTTGGGAAGAAGATTTTAAAGCTTGTGTTGTGGATTTGAGGTCTCAGAGAGAGCCTGCGAGCTTTTTCAGCTCTTGAAATCAATGATCCTTAGACCAAGAGGTTGCACAGACCCAAGGAGTGGGAGGGGGTTTGAATCAAGTGGTATTAGAGCCCGAATTAATCTTCGTGTGAAAGAAAGTTCAAAACCATGCCTCCAAGGAGACGTAGGGACAAACCTGTATCAAATCCAGCGATGGAAGAGGAGATGAGATGACTTCGTGCGAGATTAGACACCATGGAGACAACGCAGAGGAGAGCACCTGATGTTGGTGACATCAGTGAGGCCAAGAGCGAAGAAGTAGAAGTAGAAGGAGATGCAGGAGAAGAAGCTGCAGAGGAATGCTTGTTGAGATTTGTTGTAAAAATGGGGGCCAAAACAAAAATAGAGGTCCCCATGTATGAAGGAAACTTGGATGTTGAGGAGCTGCTGGATTGGGTAAGTTCTTTGGACAAGTACTTTGATTACGAGGAGATCGATGATGAAAAAAGGGTGAAGCATGTTGTCACCAGACTAAAGGGACATGCAACACTATGGTGGGATGAACTGCAAGCCGACAAAAGATACAAAGGTAAGAAAAAAATTAAAAGTTGGGATAAGATGGTAGATAAGTTAAAAGACAAATTCATACCCTAGGATTACCAGATAAATATGTTTAAGATGTTGTAAAACTTCAGAAAGAAGGGCTTGTTAGTGAAAGAGTACGTTGGAGAATTTTACAGACTAAACATCAGAGTAGGACATAGCGAGAGTGATGAAGAAAAAGTTTTCAGGTATATTAATGGCCCGAGGTATGAAATCTAGGATGAAATTAGTATGATGAAGATGAGACCAGTAGAACATCCTTATCAGGTGGAACTGAAAGCAGAGGAAAAGTTGGCCAGAAAACAAAGCCAATGAAATTGAGGAAAGAATCCAAACAGAGGTAGAGAAACTGTCAAAGAGAAATTCCAGAAACCCAGAGTTGAGACTGGAAAGTATCACAGTGATACAGAGAGGGGATGAAGTTCCCGAGGGGGAAAATATGGTGGAAGAAACTCTTTTTCTTGAGGAATAGGAAGAGGCAGATTAGGAGAAGTGAAATGTTATGCATGTGGAAAGACATGGCATGCGGCTTGGGAATGTCCTAAGAGGAAGAAAGGAGGTGGAGAATCTCATATTTCCGAGGCACAAAAGAGAAATGTGGAGGCAGAAGCAACAGAAGATGAGAAATCCCTCATGATGAGGAAAGCCCTCTTAAAACCAGAGAACGAAGAAAAAGAGCTAGTTTAGAGAAACCATCTATTTAGGACTGCTTGCAAGACCAAGGATAGGGTATGCAAAGTAATCATAGACAATGGGAGGATTGATAATCTAGTATCCACAGAAATGCTAGAAAAGATAGAGCTCGAGACAACTACACATATGAATCCATACAAGGTATCATGGTTGTAGAAGGGACACCAAGTCATGGTAAGTTGACAATGCAATGTTGAATTTAAGATAGGAGGTTACAAAGATGGTCTTCTGTGTGATGTCATACCTATAGAAAATTTTCCATGTTTTGTTGGGAAGACCATGGAAATAAGACATAAATTTCATACATGATGGGCGAAAAAATACTTACACCCTTGAGAAGAATGATCGTACACATATGTTGCTACCAATGGAGGATAAGAAAGTGAAGGAAGAAATTAGCCCAAGCATAATTCTCATGATTGGGAAAGAACTCTTGAGTGAATTCAAGAAGGAATAGGAGATGCAGTTTGTTGTGGGGAGAAATCCTAGAGTCATCCTTACAAGCACTATTGTGGATGATCTTCCTGTAGAGATTCAGAAATTGTTGGGTAATTTTGTTGATATCATGGTGGATGAGTTACCTCGTTCTTTACCACCCATGAGGAGTATCAATCATCACATTGACCTCAGTATAGGAGCAATTCTACCAAATAAAGCTACATATAGGTTGACACCTCAAGAAAATGAAGAGGTCAAGAATCAAGTCCAAGAGTTATTGGATAAAGGTTTGGTCAGATAAAGTTTAAGTCCATGTGTAGTACCAATTGTGTTGAGTCCAAAAAAATATGGAGGCTGGAGAATGTGCACAGATTCTAGGGATATCAACAAGATCACCATCAGGTATAGATTCCATTTATGCATAATGGATAATTTGATGGATTGCTTGGGTGGAGAAAATTATTTTTCAAAGATAGACTTGAAGAGTGGCTATCATTAGATAAGGATGAGAGGGAGATGAATGGAAGACAACATTCAAAATGAATGAAGGGTCGTATGAGTGGATTTTTATGCCATTTGGATTAACAAATTCCCCAAGTACATTCATGAGATTGATGAATGAAGTACTACAACATTTCATAGGTAATTTTGTTATTGTATATTTGGATGATATCCTAGTCTTTAGTAAAACTGAGGAAGAGAACTTAAGGCACTTGACATTAGTGATAAAGAGGTTACAACATGAGAAGGTATTAATAAACTTGAATAAATGTTCTTTTATGAAGACAAAACTCATATACTTGGGTTTTGTGATCTCTTCAAATAAATTGAAGATGGATCCAGAGAAGGTGAGAGCCATCAAAGAATGACCTTCTCTGAGAAGCATATTTGAGGTGAGAAGCTTCTATGGATTAACAAGTTTTTATAGAAAATTCATCAGAAATTTCAGTGGCATTTGTGCACCCATACTAGACACCATAAAGAAAAAGCAAAAATATTTTAATTGGAAAGGAGAAGTTGAAATTTTTTTTAGAGTATTGAAAGATAAGATAACAGATTGACCAATTTTGGTTCTACCATATTTTAAGAAGACATTTCAAGTGATATTTGATGCAAGTGGAATAGCTATTGTTGTGGACTTGAGCCAAGACAATAAGCATATTACATATTTCAGTGAGAAGTTGAATGATACTAAGAGGAAGTGCTCAACGTATGATAAGGAGTTTTATGTTGTAATACAAGCTCTAAAAAAATGGAGGCACTACCTTGTTTCGAAGGATTTTGTTTTTTACAGTGACAATCAGGATTTACAATTCATAACCAGAAAAGAGAAGTTGAACCAAAGACATTCTAAATGGGTAGAATTCATGCAGAATTTTACTTTTTTTATTAATCACATTAGTGGTGGCGCTAACAAAGTTGTTGATTCTTTGAGCAGGAGATGTCTGATTATGCAGGAATTTCAAGTGGAGACCTTAGGGTTTAAACACCTTAAGGGAATGTATCGTGAAGATATAGATTTTAAAGAGGCTTATGAAGCATGGGAAAACCCTTTGCTAAGGGACATAAGTTAGTGAATAGAGTATTTAATCCAAGATGGATGATTGTTCAAAGGAATCCAGCTTGGTATTCCAAAATGCTCAATGAGAGACAACATGTAGAAAGAAAAACAAAGTGGAGGATTGGATGGACACTTCGTCCATGACAAGAATTATGCACAGTTGAGTTCTACATACCGTTGTCCAGGTATGAGATCTAATGTGAAGAAATTTGTGGACAGATGTAGAGTCTTCCAGTATGCAAAAGGGAAAAAATAGAATATTGGTATGTATCAACCATTTCTTATTCCAGACAGGTCATGGGATACCATAAGCATGGATTTTGTGTTGGGATTGCCAAGAAACTAGAGGGGGAGTGATTCCATATTTGTAGTCGTTGACAAATTTTAAAAAATGGCACATTTCATACCATGCCATAAAACCATTGATGCTACCCGCATAACCAATTTATTTTTCAAGGACGTTGTGAGATTGCATGGCTTTCCAAGGAGCACATTCTTAGATAGAGATACCAAATTCGTTGGACACTATTGGAGAACTCTGTGGAAAAATTTGTGGACAAAATTGTCCTTCAGTTCAACATATCACCCTCAGACACACAGATAGATAGAGGTGGTAAAACAAAGTTTAGGGAATTTGTTGAGAAGTTTGGTCACTGAACATCACAATCAGTGGGATTAAATTATTCCCCAGGAAGATTTTGCTTATAATGATTCTCCGAACCGAAGCACTAGAAAAGTTCCATTTCAAATAGTGTATGGGATGCATCCAAGAGGAGTTTCAGAGTTGAGATATTTGAGACAAGATGAGTTTTGAAGTGTAGGAGAAGAAGATTTTGCTGCAGAGATGCACAAGCTTCATGATCAGAGAAAGGGACAACTACAGGATAGCCGTTAGAAGTATAAGAGTCGAATTGATCATAAAAGAATAGAGGTTCATTTCAAAGTTCAAGATCACGTTTTAGAACACTTGAAAAGGGAAATGTTCCCAAGGGGAACATATAACAAATTGAAGATGAAGAAAATAGGACCATGTAAAATCCTCAGAAATTTTGTTGCAAATGCTTATGAGATTGGGCTACCAGAAGATGTGGGAATATCACCCATATCCAATGTTGTAGAGCTGTACCCTTATAGGATGGATGACATAGAGGGGATAAATGATCATAAGAAGATACAATGGGAGAAGAAGATGCCCACAACAAAAAAACCACAGATGGAGAAAAATATAGATCAGAGGATTGGCAAGAAGACTAGGAGAAAGACTTATTTTGAGTACTTGGTAAGGTGGAAGGATCAGCCAATAGAGGATGCTAGTTGGGTAACTAAACCTGATATTCAAAAGAATGGAAAAACATTTCAGGAGATCATGGACAGAATCCCATGATTTTTTTTTTCCAGAGGAGTATGATGCAGGAGCATTGCCATCATCACTTAAAGAGGTCAAGTGGAGGACAAATCAACACCTAGCATGTGCATTTCAAATTAGTTTGATCCAAAGGAGAGTGTTTATTTTTATATTTTGAAAACATTGTAATTTAAATCTTTTAAATGTTTTGGGGAAAGAATCGTCACATAAGGTTGTCGAAGATTGTAATCGTCTTATATATCTGTAGGGTTGTATATATTTCGAGCATCAATTATTATCTAGTTTGTAAATGTTCATTCAATGTAATAGTCCTTGGTAGATGAATGTATTAACCATGATAGGATATCACTAAGGTAGTCTAGAGGGAAGGCTCGAGAAGCCTCTCTATGTATAAATATATGTATCTTATGCTCAAATGAGGTTGTTGAATGTTATGGTAATTGTTGCTAGTCATAATAGAGAGCTACATAGAACTATATGAGTCCATGAACATACTTTGTTGAATGAATACAAGAAGAGAGGTTTGATTCTAAATGTATATTGTTGTATTCATCTGAGTTCAATGAGTACATGGGATGTTTTTTTTAGTTCTCTTTGTTTTATGTGTTTCATGTGTTTGAGTATGCATTTTATGGTTAAGTGTGGGAACCTTTGATGGTCTATAAGTTTCAATCATTTCTCTTCTTAGCGTTTTGGTGCAAGGAGTGCATAGTGCCCACAAGGAGTGCAGAATTCCTGCAAGGAGTGCATAGTTTCCGCAAGGAGTGCGAAGGCCAATTCAAGATTGACTCAGAAGCTCAGAAGAGGTAGTGTGAAAATTTGCAGAGGAAGTGCAAGGAGGGTACCGTTTCTCACTGGAGAGAAAATACTGGAGAAGACCCGTGAAAGGAGTGAATCGGGCTAACACTTACTCAAAGTGTTGAAGAAGTCGTAGAGGGGACGAGCATAAGGAGTGAGTAAGGAAGTTTTCACAAAAATCTCTAAGTTCGAGACCGTTAAGAAGTTCAAGGACACAAGAAGTGTGCCAAAGGTTTGAAATACCTCAAAGATCAAAGCTAAGAAAGAATAGCATCGAAATCCTTAAGGGAGGAGGAGATTACTAATTTTAAGTGCCGAGCAAATGAGATTCGTTCGGGAGAATCTAGGATCTCTCATCACCGTTAGATCTAGAGTGGTTGCGTAAGGTTTAACTTTGAAGTCCTTCGGACTTTGTGCATTTGGGAGATTTGGAGTGTGGATAAGTTGGGATCCCCGAAGTCCTGAAGGACGAAGAAAAGCGTAGTCGTCCAATCCCAAAGGAAACATGTCAATGGATCGTCAGATATGGAAGACCAGAGGTCCGAGAGAATAGTGAGAAGAAGAGTTTTATCTCCCCAGATTCCTGAAGTATGAAGTTGATCTAAACCATCGATCACAGGAGGACACATGGAAAAAGATTCGGAGGTCCGGAGAACTAGTCCTCCAGAGGAAAGGAGTAACAAATATCTTGGGAGTGAATATTTTCGAAGTCCCGAAGGCTGGGATTAATCATAGCCATCAATATAAAGGAGGACACATGGAGGAAGGTGAGACCCTTCGACATTCTAACATTTGGGAGGAACAAGGGTTCATGCTGAGTGATTCCCTGAACTCCGAAAGCCCAGAGTAAATCTAGGTCGTCCATTTGTTGAGACGGAGAATTCATCTATATGATTCCTCCGCGAGTCCATACAAATCCTTCTTCAACTTGTAGACTTGAACATTATTTTCCTTTCACTTCAAAACCTTGTGGTTGTTCGGCATATACTTATTCTAAGTACCCATTCAAAAAGGAACTTTTCACATCCATGTGATGAATGCTCCATTTTTTTTGAGCTACTAATGAAATCATCATTCTAACATCCTCTTCTCTTGCTACTGGTGAAAATGTCTCTTCATAATGAATTCCATACATATGTGTGAAGCGTTTAGCAACTAATCTTTCTTTGTGGATGTAAACACTCCCATCACTATTGTACTTAGTCTTGTAGACCCATTTAATACCAATCTTAAGCTCCCAAGTATCATTCTTGTGAATATAATCTATCTCTTCTTTCATTTCTTGCACCCAAACCTCATTAGTACATGCATATTCAAAACATGATGGTTCAAAATCAACCTTGGAAAGTAAATAAAAATGTATTGTCTTTCCTATTGGATTTTATTCATGTGCTTGACTTGTACTCTTTTGATAAATTCCACTTAACATTCTTACTTTCCTTTTAGAACTTGAATTTGAAGCTTGGTTGCACTTGGAAGTGAAGAAATAGATGAGGGGCTACTTGGTGGATCTATAGCATTTAGAACTGAAATATTAGTGGGCTGCTCATGATCAATATCATCAATAATACACGTATTAAAAATGGATTTCGATATATCAACATGGCCTTTTTTATGACCATAAAGTCCCCCTTCATCAAAAATCACATCTCTTGAGACAACATTGCTATTAATGAGAGGATTATACAACCTATAAGCCTTATTTTTTTCACTATATCCAACAAAAATGCATGACTCACTTTTTGGATCTAACTTTTGTCTCTTTTGATCAGCTATTTGGACATAGGCTATGCAACCAAAGATTATGAAATGATCAACAATAGGCTTTTTTTCATACTAGGATTCATATGGAGTCATTTTATCAAGTGCACTTATGGGACATCGATTGAGAATGTATAAATTTGTAGCAATTGCATCATCCCAAAAATAATTTCTTAATCCCTTGGTTTGTAACATACTTCTTGCCATTCCCACCACTGTACGATTTTTTCTTTCAACTACTTTGATTTGATGAGGTGTGTAAGCAGTGGTGAGTTGTCTTTTGATGTCATTCATATCACAATAATTCTAAAAATCATTTAAACAAAATTCTCCTCCATGATCACTCAAGAATTAGAGTTTGCAACCTCTTTCATTTTCCACAAGGGCTTTAAGGGTGAGTGCAAGCTAATGATGGTCTCTCATAACGCGTTAGTGGCAATGAAAACCTGGAAAAAAAAACAATCTGTTAACTTGGAGGGATTATTCAAGGTACGTTTACAATGAATTTGAATATGGTGTAAGAATATGAAATGTAGAAAATTGAATTATCTTTCTGAATATACAACTTTTATTAATATAAATTTTTAATAACTAGGTCAAATTTGATTTTTTTGTAACAATGGTATCTTATTTTTCCAACAAAATATAATGTATATTTGTTTGTTGGTGAAACTGTTGAGTATCTTAATGATGGAATTTCGTTCCAAAAACTTGTATACTTGTAGAGAATATGTTTTCTTTGTGTCATGCATTTTTTGTAATTTTTAATATTAATTTAATATTTTTTTTAAATTATCAAAGTCAACATATGCCTGAAATTACAACGTCTTTTGTTTGTAGGTATCGGTCTCCTCTAGTGTTGAATATAATTCATTTGATAAATGGTTAAGCCGAGAGGAATTTATAGCAGAAATAAGAGAGGTATCTATTCTAGGATTTTGATATATGTGAAGGCAAAAATATATTAAAATTAGTAAACAATATTAATTTAAAAAAAATAATTTATATTTGAAATTTCCATAGCCGACTTGATCTATGTCTATATTTTTGTCAACAACTAAATTGTTTATTCTATAGAAAAATAATGTCAAATATAGATATATAGAGGGGTATTCACAAAAATGGAGGTTTTTATCAATTTGCAGACTAAACCACTAGTTTTTTCATCTTGAACATAAATACAAGCCAACCAAGGCAACATACACCTTGTCAATCCCTCCAAAAAATTTGAAATCAAAATAACGCGTGAACATTCTTAAGAGTGTGCACACGCTCTTATTAATCATTTCCTTCTCTATCTCTCTCTCCCCCTTTCCTACATCTACCCCCTCCTCTCTATCTCCCTCTCCCTCTGCCTCTCTACCCCGTTGTCTGTGTCCCTCTCTCTCCCTCACACTCCTATATATGGTAAGACCTATACATGGAAAGACTTAGACATCACAAGGCATGTAGAGACCTAGATCTAGACCTTAAATTTACATGCCTCATACTCTCACACCCACTCCCTCTCTATCCCCCCATCTCTCTCTCTCTCTCTCTCTCTCTCTCTCTCTCTCTCTCTCTTCTCCTTTGTCCCTCACTCCCCTCTCTCTTCCATCTCTCTTCCACCCTTTCTCTCTCTGCTCATTGTTAATCTCAGTATAAATCTCTTTTCCCCTCTTTCTCTCTCTCTATTCCCCCTCTTTGTCTCCCTCTGTATCCCCCCCTTCCTCTCATTCTCTCTCTACCCCCCTTCTATGTCTCCCTCTCTACTTCCCTTCCTCTCACTATCCCTCTCTCTACACCCCCTCTCTTTATCCCTCTCCTCCATATCACACTATGTCTATACCCCTCCTCTTTGTCTTTCTCTCTCCCCCTCTCCCCCTCTCACACACTCTCTATCTATCTCTATCTATCCCCCCTCCCACTATATCTCCTCTATCTCTCCTACATCTACCCCTCTCTTCTACATTTACCTCTCTCTATACCCCCCCTCTCTATTTTCATCTCTCTCCCTCTTACACTCTCACATACTCTCTCTACTTCCCTTCTATTCCTTTCTCTCTCTTCCACCCACACACACTTTCTACCCTCCATATATGTCTTCCTCTCTCTCCCTCCCACACTCTAACACACTCACTCTCTACCTCCTCTCTTTGTCTTCCTCTCTCTCCCTCCCACACTCTCGCACACACACTTTCTATTCCCCCTCTATGTCTTCCTCTATCTCCTTCCCACACTCTTTCACATGCACTTTATATCCCCCCTCTATGTCTTCTTGTCTCTCCCTTATACACTTTAACACACTCACTTTGTACCTCCATCCTTTGCCTACCTCTCTCTACCTCCCTTCTTTTTCTACTTCTCTCTTCCTGACCCACTCTCGCACACACACTTTCTATCCCCCATTTATCACTTTATATCACTCTACCCTTGCTTCCACCTATGTCCCCCCTTCCTCTCACAATCAATATCACTCTCTCTCCACCACCTCCTACCTCCATCCCTGTCTCTCCCTCCCTCCCACTATCTCTTCACTCTCTCTCTCTCTCTCACACACACACACACACACATCTACCCCTCCCCACTATCACTCCCCCTTCCTCTCACTCTCTCTCTACCCTCTCTCTTTTTCTCCATCTCCCTCCCACTCACACACTCAAACACTTTGTGTCCATCCCCCCTCTCTTTCTTAATCTTTGACCCAGGTGGATATTGGTGGCCACCCACACGTTCCAACTGGCTCCTTTTGTCAGTTTTTAGTTCATCACATTCTTCTGTACTTCTTTGTAATTGTGGGTTCTACACATTTGGGGCTGTTTGAAGCCCCACACATTCTCCATATGGATACGGGTGGCTTCTCTCCTAATCCAACTGGCTTATTTTGTATGTTTTCATGTCAGGACATCTTGTTGTACTTCTAGGGCTGTTTTGGGCCCCTAAACATTGTTTTTTTTGCCTGCCACAGTCAGACTATAGATGAAGTCAGATTCTTATGGAGGAATGTGTAGTTCTATAAAAGACCTTTCTAACAGGCTATCACATGTCTAAAACAAAGGTCGTATGCAAAATTTACGACCTTTGGAAGTTGAGGTACCAAATTACACCAACTTACCCATAGGGCCCACATAAATTTTGGCGTTTCAATTTATAGGGTTAAGTTTTTGGATGTCTAGGGTTTTGGCATCCCTGTTTAACATAAAAGGCCTTCAGATCCTCATTGTAATCATATTCTAGTGAATGAGCGTAGCCATCACATATCTTCTCAGAGATAAAGCTGCCACCATTCTAGTGAGTCGTGCATTCTGTATTTTTACAGTCTCTTTACAATTATTTCATTAATAGAAATCGAGTATTGTTGTAGTTCTCTGTTTCTGACAATTTTCATGAGTGTTTCATCGTGATATCTTTGCTTTCATTTCATTCCAAACATAATCTGGATCAGTGGTGTCAGAGAAGGCTGCTCTTGATCATTTTTCAACACATGTCCCCGACGAGGTCCAAGTATATCTAGTTATGTCTCGAGTTTTTCTCTCTCGAGGAAAATCACTCTTGCACACCCAAGAAAACCTTGATGGTGGTAGAAAAGAAAGACGACAGAGCATAATATTCTATTAACTTGTTTCTTAAGAAAGCTCTCACACGACAGAGGGATGAAATGATCGAGAATTTCACGCACATTCTTCAATGCATGTTGATAGCTATAGGCGCATATTCATCAAGCAATGATTTTGGAGTAACTTCTCCCTTCAAGGTACAAGTTAATTTTGATATTCCCGTATTTGAAGGTTAGATAGAAGCAGATGCCCTGGAAAAATGGTTAAATCTATTAGAAGTTTATTTCTCTATTTAAAATTTTTCCGACAGGGAAAAGATCACCTTCGTACTCCTCAAGGCGCTCCCCCATGTCAAACATTGGTGGGAAACTTACTGGGAGAAAAGTTCCACAGAGGAATTTGGAATCTATGGGGTCAATCCCACCTAGGATTTTTTGTGTGGATGCGGTCAAAGAACAATACTATCATGTTGATAGCTATGAAGAACAATACATGAGATGGACCACACTATGACAAGAGAAGATCCAAATAGTGCCAGAGTTTACAAATAATTTCAAACTAGAAGTTTGTTTTTTTTTAATAAGTTTCAAACCAGAAGTTTGATCAAGAGTTGAGCATACATTATTAAATGTGTTGGCTAAACGTTTTACCTTTTACGTTTTTTTGGGCAGAATCCTACAATGTAAGTTTTTTTTTGTTTCTGTTGTTTAAATTGCATTTCTGAATGCATAAATGGATTCATCCCGCTTAAAAATCCTTGAGGCACTTGGATTATACAAACTTAGCCATTCAAACTATAGATCCAACAATTCTTCATCGGATTTCAGGCAAAATCAAATGAAAAAAGTCACTAAAAAACTACCAAAAGGTAGAACGTTTAGGCTATTGCATTATTAAATACCATTCGCCTTATTTTGGAAACATATTCAATAGAACATATTTTGCTCACCACATGGACACCCTCCATAGATTGAAAACCTTTAGAGGTAAGCTTGGTATACTTGTATTTTTTCCCTAGTCTAAACGTTTTATCAAATGAATGTTTTCTGCAATTTTTTAAGGAAACATTTGCCCCAAATCTTATAAGAAATTGTTGGATTCCCAGATTTGAGTGATTATTTATGTATAATTATAGAATGTAGTCTCTGGTATCTTAATATTAATCTGTCGAAGGGTGATATACCTCAAACATATGTTATTCAACATGCATTCCAGAACCATTTATTCACTTTTCGTCTTAGCATCTGTTGACAACACATTTTCACAAGTTTCTTCATCTCCAACAAACTACTTTCTATGATCAAAACCTTTTCTTTTCTACACATTTTCATTTTTTTAATTTGTGCAAGGCATTAACGAAGGATCAAATCACACATATGAAGGAGGATATTGTGAGTGCCTACATGACAAGATTTTGACAAAGCATGATAATAGATATATCATTATCTTTGACCTAAACCTGTCTGTCCAAGTGATTTAGCCACAACTCACCTCTAGGACACATTACAATGGAGCCTCACAAGCCTTATAAAGGCTTCTTCATGTGCATTTTATGACATACAAAACCACAAGTCATCAATACCATGTGTCTAAAACTGTGTGTTGAGACCTAAACCACTTTGACTCATTCTTGAGTCAAGGTTAACCCTAACAATCCCTCTAAACTTGACTAGGGGATTCTGCATGCCCCCATTTTACCAAAGTCTTCCTGCTGAATTTACTTGTGAGTTACTAGGGACACCATCACCATAAAAAAAAACTCATCTACCGGATTACATCATAGGAATTCTCTTCACTTACATGGTTCATCATTCTTGGTCCAAACACTCTCATATTAAACCATCTCACATTCCTCCCATAATAGAAGATTCAAATTCTTCTATTCCATATCAAATTACCATACAATTACACCTACCACCCTTGTACCTATTCCAATGGTTCATTCCACAACTTGGTACCGATATCATCATTGTTGGGTCAAAAAAGATGGGAAACTCTTGTTAGTCAACCAGAAATGTGCAGTCACATTTGTTATTGGTTGTTGCATAGATACAGTTGAATGATGTAAAAAATCTATATTGCTCGTCATTGAGTGTGGGGCATCCCTTTTGGATTTAATTTCACTTGTTTTAAAAGACAATGATAAAAAAGATAAATCAATATTTTTTAACTAGTCAAAATTTAAGAAAAAAATTTAAATTATTTTTTCCAATTCCTTTTTTAAAATATTATAATATAAAAAATTAAAACTTATTCAAAAGTGGAAACAATAATGTCACCTAAACATCTAGTATAATTTAATAAAAAAAATAAAAATTATTTTATATAATATTTTATATCATTTATTTATATAAAAATAATATACATATTATTTTAATTGAAAGTGACAAAACTTACCATAACTCAATTTTCAATCCTCATTGATGATAGTTACCATTGCCACCTAAAATGTTTTTTCGTGATCCTTAAGGAGGTTGGGCCTCGAGTAACTACTTTATTATGTTTAAGGAAGAACAATTCTTAACTAATTAGAAAGAGTTTTCAATCTTACTCCAAAACCAAAAGCAATTTTAACTAATATTAGCAAAACACCTAATATCCTTTGTGATCATCGTTTTTCCCAATAAAATTATGTTCTTTTTAATTTAACATTTTATCTTAATTCCATACACAATATCAAATACTACTTTAATTATAATTTAACATCTTATCCACAATATATATATATATATATATAATTCACACTAGGCTGTTGTTTTTGGGTGTGTGTATTGGTTACTGTGTGATGTAAGAGAATCACCATCATCACTTAAAGAGGCCGAGTGGAGGACAACTCAGCACCCAGTGCGCACATTTCAAATCAATTTGATCCCAAGGAGAGCACATTTATTTTGATATTTTGAAAACACTGTAATTTAAATATTTTAGATGTTTTGAGGCAAGAGCCGTCACATAAGTTCATTGAAGATTGTAATCGTCTTAATTATCTGTAGGGTTGTACAAATTTCGAGCATCAGTTCTTATCTAGTTTGTAAATGGTCATTCAATATAATAGTCCTTAGTAGATGAATGTATTAATCATGATAGGATAGCACTAAGGTAGTCTGGAGGGGAGGGTCGAGAAGCCTCTCCATGTATAAATATATGTAACTTATGCCCAAATGAGGTTGTTAAATGTTATGGTAATTGTTTCTAGTCATTGTAGAGAGCTACAAAGAAATATATGGGTCCATGTACATACTTTGCTGAAGGATACAAGCAAAGAGTTTTGATTCCAAATGTATGTTGTTGTATTCATCTGAGTTTATTGAGTACATGGGATGTTATTTTTTGTTCTCTGTGTTTTA
Organism: Picea glauca; assembly: GCA_000966675.3. Lineage (NCBI taxonomy): Eukaryota > Viridiplantae > Streptophyta > Pinopsida > Pinales > Pinaceae > Picea > Picea glauca. The sequence goes on from JZKD02S0867744.1 coordinate 187,553, forward strand.
TGTGTTTCATGTGTTTGAGTGTGCATTTTATGGTTAAGTGTGGGAACCTTTGATGTTCTATAAATTTCAATTGTTTCTCTTCTGAGAGTTCTGGTGCAAGGAGTGCAAAGGCTAAGTCAAGATTGACTCAGAAGCTCAAAGGAGGTAGCATGATACTTTGCAAAGAAAGCGCAAGGAGTTCATAGTTTCTTAGTGGAGAGAAAAGGCTGGAGATGACCCATGTAAGGGGTGTGTCAGACCAACACTTAGTGGAACTGTTGAATAATACATAAAGGGGACAAGCACAAGGAGTACGTAAGGAATTTCTCACAAAAATATCTAAGTCCAAGACCTTTCAAAAGTTCAAGGACGCAAGAAGTATGCCAGAGGTTTGAAATACCTCAAAGATCAAAGCTCAAAAAGGATAGCGTTGAAATACTTAAGGGAGGAGGATTTTACTAATTTTAAGTTTTGAGCATATGACATTCATTCGAGAGGATCTAGGATCTCTCATCACCATTATATATAGAGAAGTTGTGCGAATGTTAACTTTGAAGTCCTTCAGACTTCGTGCATTTGGGGGATTTGGAGTGTGGAGAAGTCAGGATCCCCGAAGTCCGAAAGGTTAGGGCAAATTGCAGTCGTCCAATCCCAAAGGACACGTCTCAGCAAACGTCAGATTTGAAAGACCAGGCATCTGGGAGAGTAGTGAGAAGAAGTGTTCGATATCTCTAGATTCCTGAAGTCGAGAGTTGATCTGAACCATCGATCAGAGGACGACACATGGCCGAAGATCCAGAGGTTCAATGAACTAGTACTCCGGAGGAAAGGAGTGACAAATATCTTGGGAGTGAATATTTCTGAAGTTCTGAAGGTCGGGATTCATCCTATTCGTTGATCTGAAGGAGGACACGTGGAGGAAGGTGAGTCCCTTCAACATTCCGACATTCGGGAGGAACAAGGGTTTGTGTTGAGTGATTTCCTGAACTCCCAAAGCTTGGAGTAAATCCATGTCTTCCATCCATCGAGGCGTAGGGGCCATTTATCTCAGTCCTCCATGAGTTCGCAAGTCCAGTGTTCTAGAGGTTTTACAGTGTTATACACCCAGGATTCCCGAAGCCTAAAATCCCATAGTGAATCGTGGTCATTGATCAATGGGAGGGTGTGAGCTGTTGATTTCCTGTGGTGTGTATGTTCGTTGGTCCAACGCTTCGAAATAATTTTGGAGAGGTGTCATGAAGAACCCTTCAAGCCCGAATTGCGAAGAGGTGTACTAGTCGTTCATTTGGCGGCAGAATAGGAGCCATCCATTCCACTTTGGAGTTCATCTCTTTGGGAGTTTGGAGGGTTTAAGAGGTTAGAATTGACGAAGCCCAGATTTTAGAAATTGTTTCCCATCGTAGATTTGAGCAAATGTTGTGAGTCATCAATCCATGTTGTGGTTCAATGCTCCATTAATTAGGTGTTCAGAAGGATTTGAGTCCTTTTCTGTGGAGACTCCTGAAGATTGATGGATCCTAAGTACCAAATTATTTGAAGATTGGAGGTTTGGCCTACGATTTTAGCCCATGGTTCTTAGAGAGGCTCTGCTAGTTCTCTGGGACCCATGAAAAGCAGATTTCGCGTTTGGGAAGAAGATTTTAAAGCCTGTGTTGTGGATTTGAGGTCTCAGAGAGATCCTGCGATCTTTTTTAGCTCCTGAAATCAATGATCCTTAGATTGGGAGGTCGTGTAGACCCAAGGAGTGGGAGTGGGTTTGAGTCAAGTGGTATTAGAGACCAAATTAAGCTCCGTGTGAAAGAAATTTCAGAACCATGACTCCAAGGAGACGCAGGGATAAACCTGTAGCAAATCGAGCGATGGAAGAGGAGATGAGACAAATTCGTGTGAGATTAGATGCCATGGAGACAACATAGAGGATAGCACCTCATGTTGGTAACATCAGTGAGGCCAAGAGTGAAGAACTAGAAGTAGAAGAAGCTACATGAGAAGAAGCTGTAGAGGAACGCTTGTTAAGAGTTGTTGTAAAAATGGGGGCCAGAACAAAAATAGAGGTCCCCATGTATGAAGGAAACTTGAATGTTGAGGAGTTGTTGGATTGGGTAAGTTATTTGGACAAGTACTTCGATTAAGAGGATATCGATGATGAAAATATGGTGAAGCATGTTGTCACTAGACTAAAGGGACATGCAACACTATGGTGGGATGAGCTGCAAGCCGACAAAGGATACAAAGGTAAGCAAAAAATTAAAATTTGGGATAGGATGGTAGCTAACTTAAAAGATAAATTCATGCCCAAGGATTACCAGATAAATCTGTTTAGGAAGTTGCAGAACTTCAAAAAGAAGGGATTTTCAGTGAAAGAGTACACTGAAGAATTTTACAGATTGAACATTAGAGAAGAACATAGGGAGAATGATGAAGAAAAAGTTTCTAGGTATATTAATGGCCTGAGGTATGAAATCTAGGATGAAATCAGTATGATGAAGATGAGACTGGTAGAAGATCCTTATCAGGTGGAATTGAAAGTAGAGGTAAAGTTGGCCAGAAAACAAAACCAACAAAATTGAGGAAAGAGTCCAAATAGAGGTAAAGGAACTGTCCGAGAGAAATTTCAGAAACCCAAAGTTGAGACTAGAAAGTATCATAGTCATACAGAGAGGGGATGAAGTTCCTGAGGGGGACAATATGGTGGAAGAAACTCTTTTTCTCGGGGAATAGGAAGAGGCAGATTATGAGAAGTGAAATGTCATGCCTATGGAAAGACATGGCATGCTTCTTGGGAATGTCCCGAGAGGAAGAAAGGAGGTGGAGAAGATCGTATTTCCGAGGCAAAAAAGAGAAATGTGGAGGAAGAAGCAACAGAAGATGGGAAATCCATCATGATGAGGAAAGCCCTCTTAAAACCAGAGAAAGAAGAAAAAGAGTCAGTTTGTTTAGGACTGCTTGCAAGACCAAGGATAGGGTATGCAAAGTAATCATAGACAATGGGAGGACTGATAATCTAGTATCCATAGAAATGGTGGAAAAGCTAGAGCTGGAGACAACTACACATATGAATCCATACAAGGTATAGTGGTTACAGTAGGGACACCAAGTGATGCTATGTCGAAAATGCAATGTTGAATTTAAGATAGGAGGTTACAAAGATGAGATTTCGTGTGATGTCATACCTATAGAATTTTTCCATGTTTTGTTGGGAAGACCATGGAAATGAGACATAAATTTCATACATGATGGGTGAAAAAATACTTACACCCTTGAGAATAATGATTGTACACATATGTTGCTGCCAATGGAGGATAAGAAAGTGAAGGAAGAAACTATCCCAAGCATAATTCTCATGAGTGGGAAGGAACTCTTGAGCGAATTCAAGAAGGAATAGGAGATGAAGTTTGTTGTGGTGAGAAATCCTAGAGTCATCCTTACAAGCACTATTGTGGATGATCTTCCTGTAGAGATTCATAAATTGTTGTGTAATTTTTCTGATATTGTGGTTGATGAGTTACCTCATTCTTTACCACCCATGAGGAGTATCAGTCATCACATTGACCTCATTCTATGAGAAAGTCTACCAAATAAAGCTACATATAGGTTGACACCTCAAGAAAATGAAGAGGTCAAGAATCAATTCCAAGAATTGTTGGATAAAGGTTTGGTTAGATAAAGTTTAAGTCCATGTCCATTACCAACTGTGTTGAGTCTAAAAAAATATGGAGGCTGAAGAATATGCACAAATTTTAGGGCCATCAACAAGATCACCATCAGGTATATATTCCATTTACCCAGAATGGATGATTTGATGGATTGCTTGGGCGGAGAAAATTATTTTTCAAAGATAGAATTGAAGAGTGGCTATCATCAGATAAGGATGAGAGAGGGAGATGAATGGAAGACAACATTCAAAATGAATGAAGGGTCATATGAGTGGCTTGTTATGCCATTTGGCTTAACAAATTCCCTAAGAAAATTCATGAGATTGATGAATGAAGTACTAAAATATTTCATAGGTAATTTTGTTATTGTATATTTGGATGATATCCTAGTCTTCAGTAAACTGAGGAAGGGCACTTAGGGCACTTGACATTAGTGATGAAGAGGTTACAACATGAGAATTTATTAATAACATTGAAGAATGTTCTGTTGTGAAGAAAAAACTCATATACTTGGGTTTTGTGATCTCTTCAAATAAATTGAAGATGGATCTAAAGAAGGTGAGAGAAATCAAAGGATGACCTTCTCCGAGAAACATATTATAGGTGAGAAGCTTCTACGGATTAGCAAGTTTTTATAGAAAATTCATCAGAAATTTCAGTGGCATTTGTGCACCCATATTGGACACCATAAAGAAAAAGAAAAAAATATTTTAATTGGACACGAGAAGCTGAAAAAAACTTTAGAGTATTGAAAGAGAAGATAACAGATTGACTGATTCTGGTTCTACCAGATTTTAAGAAGACATTTCAAGTGAGATGTAATGCAAGTGGAATGTCTATTGTTGCAGTCTTGAGCCAAGACAATAAGCATGTTACATATTTCAGTGAGAAGTTGAATGATACTAAGAGGAATTACTCAACGTATGATAAGGAGTTTTATGTTGTAATACAAGCTCTAAAAAAATGGAGGCAGTACCTTGTTTCGAAGGAGTTTGTCTTTTACAGTGACAATTAGGCTTTACAATTCATAACCAGAAAAGAGAAGTTGAACCAAAGACATGCTAAATGGGTAGAATTCATGCAGAATTTTACTTTTTTTATTAATCACATTAGTGGTAGTGCTAACAAAGTTGTTGATGCTTTGAGCAAGAGATGTCTGATTATGCAAGATTTTCAAGTGGAGACCTTAGGGTTTAAACACCTTAAGGGAATGTATCGTGAAGATCTAGATTTTATAGAGGCTTATGAAGAATGTGAAAACCCTTTTCTAAGGGACATAAGTCAGTGAATAGAGTATTTAATCCAAGATGTACGGTTGTTCAAAGGAAGCCAACTCGGTATTCCAAAATGCTCAATGAGAGACAACATGTAGAAATAAAAAAAAGTGGAGGATTGGATGGACACTTCGCCCATGAAAATACTTATGCACAGTTGAGTTCTACATACCATTGGCCAGGTATGAGATCTGATGTGAAGAAATTTATGGACAGAGGTAGAGTCTGCTAGTATGCAAATGGGAAACAATAGAATATTTGTATGTATCAGCCATTTCCTATTCCAGACAGGTCGTGGGATGCCATAAGCATGGATTTTGTGTTGGGATTTCCATGAAGCCAGAGGGGGAGTGATTCCATATTTGTAGTCGTTGATAGATTTTAAAAAATGGAACATTTCATACCATGCCATACAACCACTGATGCTACTCACATAGCCAATTTATATTTCAAGGAGGCTGTGAGATTGCATGGCTTTCCAAGGAGCACAGTCTCAGATAGAGATAACAAATTCGTTGGAAACTTTTGGAGAACTCCATGGAAAAAATTGGGGACAACCTTGTCCTTCAGTTCAACATATCACCCTCATACAGATGGATAGACTGAGGTGGTAAATCAAAGTTTAGGGAATTTGTTGAGGAGTTTGGTCACTGAACATCACAGTCAGTGGGATTAAATTATTCCCCATGCAAATTTTTCTTATAGTGATTCTCCGAACCGAAGCACTGGAAAAATTCCATTTCAAATAGTGTATGGGAAGCATCCGAGAGGAGTTTCATAATTGAGAGATTTGAGACATGATGAGTTCCAAAGTAAAAGATAAGAAGACTTTCTTGTAGAGATGTAGAAGCTTCATGATCAGATAAAGGGACAACTACGGGATAGCAGTTGAAAGTATAAGAGTTCAATTGATTAGAAAAGAAGAGAGGTTAATTTCAAAGTTGGAGATCAATTTTTAGCACACCTGAAAAGGGAAAGCTTCCCAAGGGGAACATATAACAAATTGAAGATAAAGAAAATAGGACCATGCAAAATACTCATAAAGTTTGTTGCAAATGCTTATGAGATTGAGTTGCCAGAAGATGTGGGAATATCACCCATATTCAATGTTGTAGGCCTTAGAGGATGGATGAAACAAAGGGAATAAATGATCATAAGGAGATACAGTGGGAAAAGAAGATGCCCACAACAAAAAAGCCACAGATGGAGAAAGATATAGATCAGAGGATTGGTAAGAAGAATAGGAGAAAGACTTATTTTGAGTACCTGGTGAAGTGGAAGGATCACCCAGCAGAGGATGCTAGTTGGGTAACTGAACCTAATATTCAAAAGCATGGAAAAATAGTGTAGTAGATCATGGATAGAATCCCGTGATTTTTTTTCCAGAGGAGTATGATGCAGGAGCATTGCCATCAACACTTAAAGAGGTTGATTGGAGGACAACTCAACACCCAACGCGTGCATTTCAAATTAGTTTGATCCAAAGGAGAGTGTGTTTATTTTTATATTTTGAAAACATTGTAATTTAAAGATTTTAAATTTTTTGAGGCAAGAGCCATCACATAAGGTTGTCAAAGATTGTAATCATCTTAATTATCTGTAGGGTTGTATAGATTTCGAGCATCAGTTCTTATCTAGTTTGTAAATGCTCATTCAATGTAATAGTCCTTGGTAGATGAATGTATTAACCATGATAGGATAGCACTAAGGTAGTCTAGAGGGAAGGCTCGAGAAGCCTCTCCATGTATAAATATATTTATCTTATGCCCAAATGAGGTTTTTGAATGTTATGTTAATTGTTGCTAGTCATTGTAGAGAGCTACAACGAACTATATGAGTCCATGTACATACTTTGCTAAAGGAATACAAGAAGAGAGGTTTGATTCTAAATGTATATTGTTGTATTCAACTGAATTCATTGAGTACATGGGATGTTTTTTTTTGTTCTCTTTATTTTATGTGTTTCATGTGTTTGAGTATTTATTTTATGGTTAAGTGTGGGAACCTTTGATGTTCTATAAGTTTCAATTGTTTCTCTTCTTAGAGTTCTGGTGTAAGGAGTGTATAGTGCTCGGAAGGAGTGCATAGTTCCTGCAAGGAGTGCATAGTTCCCACAAGGAGTGTGAAGGCCGAGTCAAGATTGACTCAGAAGCTAAGAAGAGGTAGTGTGAAACTTTGCAGAGGAAGTGCAAGGAGGGCACAATTTCTCAGTGGAGAGAAAATACTGGAGAAGACTCGTGAAAGCCATGCGTCGGGCTAACACTTACTCAAAGTGTTGAAGAAGACATAGAGGGGATGAGCACAAGGAGTGTGTAAGGAAGTTTTCACAAAAATATCTAAGTCCAAGACCTTTAATAATTTCAAGGATGCAAGAATTGCGCTAGAGGTTCAAAATACCTCAAAGATCAAAGCTCAGAAAGAATAGTGTCAAAATCCTTAAGGGAGGACGAGATTACTCGTTTTAAGTGTCGAGCGGATGAGATTCTTTCAAGATCATATAGGATCTCTAGTCACCATTATATCTAGAGAGGTTGTGCAAGGGTTAACTTTGAATTCCTTTGGACTTCGTGCATTTGAGAGATTTGGAGTGTGGATAAGTCGGGATCCCAGAAGTCCCGAAGGCCGGAGAAAATCGCAGCTGTCCAATCCCAAAGGAAATATGTCAACAGATTGTCAAATATGGAATACTAGAGGTCTAAGAGAATAGTAAGAAGAAGAGTTTGATATCCTTGAAGTCTCGAAGTCTGAAGTTGATCTGAACCATCGATTAGAGGAGGACACGTGGAAAATGATCCGGAGGTCTGGAGAACTAGTGCTCTAGAGGAAGGGAGTGACAAATATCTTGGAAGTGAAGATTTTTGAAGTCTTGAAGGCTGGGATTAAGCCTAGCCATCGATATAAAGGAGGACACATGGAGGGAGGTGAGGCCCTTCGACATTCCGACGTTCGGGAGGAATGAGGGTTCGTGCTGAGTGATTCTCAGAACTCCTGAAGCCCAAAGTAAATCCAGGCCATCCATCTGTTGAGATGAAGAAGTCATTGATATGATTCCTCCGCGAGTTTATAAGTCCGATGTTTTGGAGGTTTTACAGTGTTGGACACCCTTCACTCCCAAAGCCTAAAATCCCAGAGTGAATCATGGTTGTTTATAAATGGGAGGGTGTGAATTGTTGATTTCGTGTGCTCTGTATGGAGAGGTGTCATGAAGAACCCTTGAATCTTCTATTTTGAAGAGGGGTATCAACCGTCGATTTGGTAGGTGAATAGGATTTGTCCTATCCACTTCGTAGTTTGTCTCTTCAGAAGTTTAGAGGGTTGAAGCAGCTAGACTTTCCGAAGCTTGAATTTCCAAAATTGTTTCCCGTCGTAGATTTGAGAGAACGCTGTGAGTCGTCTATCCCTGTTGTATTTCGACACTCTGTTAATTAGGTGTTTGGAAGGATTTGAGTCCTATTCTGTAGAGACTCCCAAATCTTGATATCTCTGAAGTCCCAAATTCTTCGAAGACTGGAGGTTTGGCCTACGATTTTATCCATTCCCAAATAAGATCTGCTAGTGCTCGGGGACCCCCGAAAAGAAGATTTCACATTCGGGAAGAAGATTTTAAAGCCCGTGCTATGGAGTTAAGGGCATAGAGAGAGACTGTGAGTTGATTTATCTCCCGAAGTCAAAGTTCCTTAGACATGGAGGTTGCGTAGACCCAAGGAGTGGGAGGGGGTGTGCATCATTGTTCCACACTTGGAGGCTCTAGGCTGTGGTACTATAAGACTAAGCTCGCACTTCACTTTTGAAGAGTTTATGCAGGCCTATTTATGGACTAGCTAATAATTCGATTAAAACAACATAACACCATAAAAAGAAAGCAAATGATAAAATCACAATAGAATAGAATCAAGCTTACATTCCATGGATAAACAAAAAAGAAAATAGTGGATAACAAAAAAGAAATTATCATTGAGGTAGTTGCATAGAAAAGAGGTGTTCACTACTCATCGAAACTGATCTATATAACAATAGAGTATGTAGCACCTAATTAAAGGAGTTCATAGCCTCATATAACAAATATTTCGTTGCTCTTGATTGAATCCTTAAAACAATTTGTTTTGGAAAATATCTCATGCATTTTTCATTTATTATGATGCAAACCCCCTACTCTCCCTCGAGACTGCACTACCTCTTGGTCAAGGATCGATCGACTTCGGGAGCTGAATCATCTCACAGGTTTGTGTTGAACCTCTTCTATCTTCTCCACGGGTCAAAGTCCTACTTCTTGGGTGCAAAATCCCCCTTTTCGAAAGTTTCTGAATACCTGTAGAATCCTCCGTGTGACCTTGGTCTAAACCAGGGTCTTAAAACCTATTTCCCCGTGATATTTGGAACTTTGGGTTGGCGAACATACACTTGGATGATATCTACTGCCCTTGTTCCTTTCACAACCAATGGTTTTGATCTACTCTAGGACTCCGTGCTTTGGGACTTCCGAGTGACCCCAACACCCCTTTCTCCCAGAGTAACCTTTACCCGGAGTGTTAGATCAAGTGCCATGTTCCCTTCTTGATCGACGACTGAGATTATCCCTAGATTTTACTTGAGACGAATTTTAGTCAACGCTCCTCATCGTTATTTCTCCCAGAGTATTAATCCTCCACAGTAACAGATCTCCTATCACGTGTCCTATTCCAATGGATGACTCTGATGAAATTCGATGCTCTAGCCTTCAGGAGTTCTCATGCCTTGACTCTTCACTTTCCTCCAGAGTGACTTTTCTCTAAAGTAAATCTCCACTTGCCAGATGTCCTTTCCTTTCCTTCGAAATATGATCTCCCGGACTCCATGATATGCTAACATGTGTCTCTTTGAGATCGATGGTCACAATTTACTTTGACAGTCTGGAGTGCACTTCTTCTAGAGTACATGGATTCCTACTACGTGTCTTTATATATCTAATGGTCTAGATCTACTCCTTCCTTCGCGACTTCACAAAGTTTGTACTCTTCTCCTCACAAATATTCCAGAGCTCTTACCTCTCGAACTCTCTGATCTACTTCCATGTACCCTCCTATTGATCTACGATCCATATGGATTTCATAGTTATGGGATACTTTGACTCCCGCTACTCAAACAATTTCAAACCTTCATCAATGAGATCCACTGACACACATCCTAATCAAATGGACGGTCCAGAATTTCTTTGCTCCCTATTGACTTCGGGATTTATTCAACCTCGTTCAGTGGCTTCCTTTGGGAGTGTTAAACCTCTAGACTTTTAGATCTCTCACCACATTTACTTCACAATGAATGGCTGTGATCTGCTCTTCTCTTCAGAGTTTGAGTATTTTTCCACACCCCATGACTGATATCTCTCAAAGTGCTATTCCCCAGAGCTTCAGATCTATTGACACATACCTCCTGGTGACCAATGAACAAGATCTACTCTGGACTTCGGAGCCTTGATGGTCTCTCTCTCTCCTTATCTGCAAACTCCTGGAGTGCTTCTGCTCCAAAATTTTAGATCTTTCGCCACCTGTGCCTCTGGATTATATACAATCCCTAACCACTTAGAGACTTTGATGAATCCTCACTCCTATGCACACAAAGAGAATTAAATCTTGTGAAATTTACCCAGATACAAGAACTATTGGCCCATGTGCTCAAATCCCATGGCTGGGGTCTATTCCTCCTCTTCACGTGTTTGCTTCCTCCCAAATTGGAAATATTTTAAGTGTTCCTCATTTTTGAGACCCTTGAACCATTCTCTTAGGAGCCCGACAACTTTGGTCTCATCTTGTGCTACACCTCCTAAGCTCCTGAACTTGAAACAAATTCATTTCCTACTCTCACCTTACACTTGTCTCAGTCCTCAGACATTCTCCACACATTCCTAAGTGTTGACCCCAATGCACTCTATGCATCTTCTCAACGCACTCCTTGCTAAGCTTACAGAGTATTCAAAAAATTTGTATTTCTTCAAATTATCCAACACTTTGGAACGTGTTGGCTCTATGCACTCCTAACACCTTCTCAATTCCCTCCTAGCAGAGATTACAACGTTTTTTAGTAACTCTGGTTGTGCCTACGCTTCACAGTCTTTCCTCTAGGGTATTCAGTAACCTTGAGGCTCCTTTTGATTCTGTGAATATTCTAGTGTGCCCTCCTGGCACGTTCTCTTTTGAACTCTAAGAAAAGTCTAGATACACACTCCTTGCATTAGCCCACAGAGTTTCGCTACTCTGGTGTGCATTCCTTTCACGAGCCTTAAGAACCCAGAAATTCTCAGTAACACAAAGATAGAGAATTTGATCTTCTCATGCAGATGAAAACTATCACAAGCATCTATCATATATATAAACACACACACATAAATCATTCATAGAACACATATAACACATATGGATATCATATGCAGGAAAAAAATACTTTCTCTATATTAAGATGAATATATGTTTAGAAATGTGTATAAAGACTGGACTACTACAGAGTCTCAGTTCCTTCTCCTACTCCTATCTCCTACCTCAACTGGGCATCTCTTATAGTCTACCTCTACTGGTTCTCTCTTCTTCCTTACTACCTCAACTGGGTATCTCTTCTTTTTACAAGAGGGCCCCTCGAGCTTATCCTCTCCATCCCCTTAGTGCCATCATTGTCTTAGTTAAGAAACCTTATCCCTATGGATTATTTCAATGAATGAAGATCCAGACCTGACTCAGATCTAGACCTGCCTGCAGTCAACCATTAAGGAAACTGTATCCACTACCTGTACAAAGGCATGGCTTGGATTTAATAAACCTTACAACATAAATCCGTATAGGATCATATTTCAAATTTAAAAATGGGAGGGTCAACGCCTCTCCCTTTCTCCAATGTGTGTCTATGTGTTGTCTTGCTGGCACATCTGCTGAGGTGGAGAGATGCTCTTGCATCATACTCCACTACTGCAAAAATTCATGAGCTCCTGCTCATGATCTCCCCAGCTCTGTTGAAATCCTCTTAGACCCCAAAATTTTTCTTGGAGTTGTCCTCTTGCTCCTATTCTATGTTGTTGCTTCCCTGTTGTTGTTGCAAGTTCTCCTCTGTTTAGCTCCCTCCTTCTGACAGTCTCCTATACTCATCTCACCATCATCTCCCTAATTTATTTTATTTCTCTCTACATCTTTTATTGGCTGGCTCCCTCCATGTAGTCTACTCTGTTGCACTTCCTTCTACTGATCAACGGGTAGATCTTGATCTCCCATGTTGTATTATTCTCCTATGGAATTATCTTTCCATTCTTATGTAGGTTCATTTCTTGCAGTACTCTCATTGAGTTTCTTCTCAACTATCTGTTCTAACACATTGGCCTCTACCAGTCCCTCTGTTGACACTCTCCCAACTTCCTCTAGCTTCTCCTCAGGATGGTATGCTCCTCCATATGTTTCAAACTTATCCTGTTGGATGTACATGTTTTGTACTATCACCCTTCTCTCCAGGGCTTCTAGTTCTTCACACAGATCAACAAAATTTATGTTGTTTTTTTCCTCTTTAGCTGCAGACTCTAATCTTGGAGTCATCTCCTACTCAACTTCCTGGCTGAAAATTTTGAGCCATTCCTTAGAATTTTCTTCTTCTTCTCCTACATGGGAAGACTTCAGTATCTACTCCATTTCCTCCTCTATGACATTCTCCACTGGTTTTCCTTATTCTATTGCATCTACAACACGTATGCTAGCCTTTGTTTGGCTTCTTGGGAGGAATATTTTGATTCCTCCAATGATCAGAATGAAACTCTGATATTCCTCTTTGATGGTGGAAGTATTTAACTTCTCATCATATTCATTCACATGGTCTATAAAACCACATGAATCTTCATACAAATGAGGCATTTATTCTACCTCCCTGCCACCTATCAACATTCCTTGTTGATATGAAATCTCCTCTGAGCTCTTGATACTTTCAGACAGTCTCATTTTTCTTCCCTTTCCCACTTGGAAATCTAGGATTTCTCCCTTTCCCTCCTGGCAGTCTATGAGATCTTAAACTGATCCCACCTCATTTCCCACTTGGAAATATGAATTTTCACTGCTTCCCTCCTAACAGTCTATGAGATCCTCAATTGATCTCATATCAATTCACACCTAGCAATTTGAAAATTCATCTCTGCCCTTCTGGCAGTTTATGAGACCTTTAACTAATCTCCCTTCCTCATCACTGAGGGTTTTTCCAACTTCTGTCTCACAAATGCAAACCATCCTTTGTGTCACTGAGGTTTTCAGCATGCCTCAGCCACCTTTTCAACACATGTTGCTGTCCTTTGGCCAACAACTTTTGGACATGCCACTTTAATTTCCTCTTCAATGACCACTCATATGTCCAACCTCCTTGTGTTGCTTGCTTCATTTTCAGCATCATCTTTTCTATCTCTCCTCTCACCTTCTCAATATATTTTTCCTTATATAGGTGGTCTTCTCCTTGACCACACCTATTGTCTTCAGTAGCCATCTATGTCTTTCTTCCCTCCTAGCAAGTCTGTTGATCACTCTTCAACTGAGAGCATCTCCAGCGTCTTCCTGCAGCCCACCTGGCTGTCTACTTTACTACTGTGAGCTTATAACAATCAAACATAGAGAAACAATACCCTACCTCCTCCTTCACCTGCTATCTATAAGAAAACTTAAACTTTTGATCCTACTTGATGTTGCGAGAGTATCTTCTTTCATCTTCTGGCCTTTTCCTGTTGTCTGCAAGAAAATTTCTACTCTGATACCACTTGATGCAGACCCCCTACTCTCCTTCGAGACTACGTGACCTCCTGGTCAAGGATCGATTGACTTGGAGAGCTGAATTAGCTCACAGGTTCATGTTGAACCTCTTCTATCTTCTCCATAGGTCAAAGTCCTACTTCTCGGGTGTGAAATCCCCCCTTTTGAGAGTTTCTTAATACCCACAGAGTCCTCCACATGACCCTAGTCTAGACTGTGGGATTAAAACCTATTTACTTGTGTGCTTTGGAACTTCATGTTGGAGAACACACACTTGGACTAGATCTATGGCCTACGTTCCTTTCACAACCAACAATTGTGATCTACTCTGGAACTCCACGCCTCCGGACTTCTGAGTGACCCAAACACCCCTTTCTCTTGGAGTAACCTTTACCTGGAGTGTCAGATCAAGTGCCATTTTCCCTTCTTGATCAGTGACTCAGATTATCCCTAGATTTTACTCAGGACGACTTTCAGTCAACACTCCTCCATGTTATTTTTCCCGGAGTATTAATCTTATGCAGTAACAGATCTGCTACCAGGCGTCCTGTTCCAATGGATGGCTCTAATGAACTCCAATTCTCTGGCCTTTGGGATTTCTCATGCCTTCACTCTTCACTTTCCTCTAGAGTGAATTTTCTCCGAAGTAAATCTCCATTTTCCATGCATCCTTTCCATTCCTTCGAAATATGCTCTACCAGACTCCATGATTTGCTAACGTGGGTCCCTTTTAGATTGTTGGTCATGATTTACTTCGGTAGTTTAGGCTTTTGGAATTTTGGCTTCACTCCTCTCATTTTCCTTTGGAGTGATCTTCTCCCGGAGTACATGGATTCCTGCCATATGTATTTCTGGATCTAATAGTCCAGATCTACTCCATCCTTTGTGACTTCACCAAGTTTGTACTCTTCTCCTCAAAAATATTCCAAATCTCTTACCTCCCGGACTCTCCGATCTGCTACCATGTACCAACCTCCTATAGATCTATGTTCCAGATGGATTTCATAGCTATGGGATACTTTGACTCCCACTACTCAAACACTTTCAAACCTCTTTCTATGAGATTCACTAACACATGTCCTGATCAAATGGACGGTCCAGAATTTCTTCACTCCCTGTTGACTTCGGGAGTTATTTAACCTTGTTCACCTTCATCCTCCCAGACTGTTAAACCTCCAGACTTCCATATCTCTCACCACGTGTCCTTCACAACAAACAATTTCAATCTACTCCACTCTTCGGAGTTTTGGTAGTTTTCCACACCCCACGACTGATATCTCCCAGAGTGTTATTCCCTAGAGCTTCAGATATTTTGACACGTACCTCCTTGTGACCAACGACCAATATCTACTCCAAACTTCAGAGCTTCGAAGATCTCTCTCTCTCCTTGTCTGCAAACTCCCAAACTGCTTTTGCTTCAAAATTTCAGATATTTCTCCACCTATCCCTTTGGATGATGGACTGTCCCTAACCACTTTCATACTTCAACGAATCCTCACTCCTATGCACAAAAAGAGATTTAAATCTTGTGCACTTTACCTGGAAGCAAAAACTATTGGATCATGCACTCAGATCCCATGCCTGGGGTCTGTCCCTCCTCTTCGCGCATCTGCTTCCTCCCGAATTGGAAATATTTCAAGTGTTAAAAGTCTGCAGCCCTTGAACCATTATCTTACAAGCCCTATGACTTTAGTCTTGTCTTGCGCTACACCTCCAAGGCTCTCGAACTTGAAACAAATTTGTTTCCCATGCTCATATTGCGCTTGTATGAGTCCTCAAAAGTTCTCCACACTTTCCTAAGTGTTGACCCCAATACACTCTATGCACCTACTCAATACACTCCTGGCACCTCTGCTCAACAACTTTGTATTTCTTCAACTTCTCCAACAATTCAGAAGGTATTGTCTCTATGCACTCCTGGCACCTTCTCAATGCCCTCCTGGCAAAGATTATAGGGTTTTTCACTAACTTTGGTTGTGCCTACTCTACACAGTCTTTCCTCCAGGGTATTTAGTAAGCCTGAGGCTCCTTATGAGTCTATGAATATTTTGGTGTGCCCACCTGGCACGCTCTCTTCCGAACTCTTAGCAACGTGAAGATACGCACTCCTTTCATTATCCCACAGAGTTTTTCTACTCTAGCGTGCACTCCTTGCACGAGCCTAAAGAACCCATAAATTCTCAGTAACACAGAGATAGATAATTCTATCTTCTTCCACAGATGAAAATTATCACAAGCATCTATCATATATATAAACACACACACATATATCATTCATAGAACACAAATAACACAGATGGATATTATATGCAGGGAAAAACTTCTTTCTTTATATTAAGATGAATATATGTTTACAAATGTGTATAGAGACTAGACTAATACAGAGTCTTAGTTCCTTCTCCTACTCACATATCCTACCTCAACTGGGCATCTCTTCTAGTTTACCTCTACTGGTTCTCTCTTCTTCCTTAGTACCTCAACTGGGTATCTCTTCTTTTTACAAGAGGGCCCCTTGAGCTTATCCTCTCCACTGCCTTAGTGCCATCACTGTCTCAGTTAAGACACCTTATCCCTACGACTCATTTCAATGAATGAATATCCAGACTTGACTTAGATCTATAACTGCCTACAGTCAACCATTAAGGAAACCCTATCCACAACTTGTACAAAGGCATGGCTTGGATTTACTCAACCTTACAACATAAATCTGTATAGGATCATATTTCAATTTAAAAATGGGAGGGTCGATGCCTTTCCCTTTCTCCAATGTGCGCCTATCTGCTCACTTGTTGGCGCATCTTCTGAGGTGGAGAGATGCTCTTGCATCACATTATTCATATAGAAAAACAATATCTAAACACTAAGACAAAATAGAAAACTGAAAATAGATTGCATCATGTCAGTTGATTGAAAATACTGCATAATCTTGCATCAATTATGAACATACTCCCCCTATCTCAGAGTGTCAAAAACTAGACTTTTGCAACTGCCTTAGTGAAAATGTCTACAATTTCTTGTTGAGTCTTTATATACCTTAGTTCTACTTCCTTCTTTTGGGTCCAAATCTCGAATAAAATGGTAGTTTAAATAAAAAAAATTGTCCTACTATGATGGACTAGATTCTTGGTCAATTTGATGGAATTCATGTTATCACAAAAGATCAGTATAGGATGAATTTGTTTCTCTCCAATTTCTTCTATAACTTTTCTAATACATAATGATTATGTACCCGCAAAGGTGAATTCAACATACTATGCTTATTTGGATGAAAGCGCAACTATGCTTTGCGTCTTCAATCTCCAAGTAATCAAACCCAAACCAAAAGATAAATAATTACCAGATGTAGACTTTCGGTCATCCAAACTACCTCCCTAATCAAAATCACTAAAGCCAACAAGATTAAAACTTTTAGAAGTGTAGTAATGAATACCAAAATTTAGAGTGCCTTTCACATGCCCCAAAATTCTCTTGGTTTCCTTCATATGTATTTCAGATGGCTTTGTCATGTATCTTGAAATAAGAGAAACTGAATAAGCAATATCAGGTCTTGTGTGGGTTTAAAACATCAACTTCCAACTATACTTGTGTATGTTGTCTCATCAACTATTTAAGCATCATCATCTCTACACAACACAATTCCATGAGAAGTTGGAGTTGAGGTTGGTTTACAATCAACCATATCAAATTTATTCAACCTATCTTTTGCATACTTTGTTTGAAAAATGAAAATTTCATCATCATTTTGATAAACCTCCATTCATAGAAAATATTGCATGCGATCCAAATATTTCATCTCAAATTCATTCATCATAGAAATTTTGAATTCATCCTTCATCTTAGAAATGATACCCATATATAATAATTCATCAACATAGAAACTTACTATAATAATATTGTTACCTTCTTTTTTGTACTAAAGTGTAGGTTCACTCTTAGTTATTTTGGAGCCATTCTCTTGAAAATATCCATCAATCCTAGCATACCATGCTCTTGGTGCTTACTTGATGCCATACAAAGCCTTCTTCAACTTGTAGACTTGAACATTATTTTCCTTGCACTTCAAAAACTTGTGGTTGTTCGACATATACTTCTTCTAAGTACCCATTCAAAAAGGAACTTTTCACATCCATGTGATGAATGATCCATTTTTTTAAGCTACTAATGAAATCATCATTCTAACATCCTCTTTTGTTGCTACTGGTGGAACTGTCTCTTCATAATCAATTCCATACATATGTGTGAAGCCTTTAACAACTAATCTTTCCTTTTGTCTGTCAACACTCCCATCACTATTGTACTTAGTCTTGTAGACCCATTTAATACCAATCTTAAGCTTCCAAGTATCATTCTTGTGAATATAATCTATCTCTTCTTGCATTGCTTACACCCAAACCTCATTAGTACATGCATCTTCAAA
>JZKD02S0867744.1:242337-283947 GCA_000966675.3 Picea glauca
GGGTAAAAGGAGGTTTCCCCCTCGAAGAGGCTTATTATCTGAAATTATCTCTGTTTCAAGGCATTGAGTACTTTTCCTGAGGTTTTTCCATGCTATATTGATGTTTGGTTCTTAAAAATTGAATTTTTTTAGCAGACTGTAGCCTATCTCTTTGAGTGGATTCAGTGATAAGGAAAGGGCCCACCTTCCTCACCGATTCCCCTCTATTTCAAATTCTAGATTTAGTTGTTTTCATTGCAAATGGTTTAACTGTTAGATATTTCTGAATATAATTATTGTTACAGTTTAGTTCCTTCTTAGTAAATGCACATAGACTTGTCTCATGAGAATTAGAAGTTAGTTGTTGAACATGGTTGGAGAATTGCTTTTCCTTTTTTTGCATTAGGTTAAAGTCTTGTTTTGGAGAATTAAAAGTGTGAAGTAGCTTCTTGAAATATAATAGAATTTATTCCTGCAAAAGTAAATTAGAAAGTTAGATTAAGGTAGGCAATTCATGGATTTTGTATATTCATCAGTTTAGATTGAAATTGTGATTTTAAGTCTGTAGCACTCTAGTTGTATCAACACAATTGTGTTAGCGATAATTTTTGTTTGTTTTGTTAAAAAAAGAACTTCCCTACTACAAGTAGATTTCCCTTCCGCAATAATATAGAATTTCTTCGTGCAAAAGTAAATTAGAAAGTTAGATTAAGGTAGGCAATTCATGGATTTTGTATATTCATCAGTTTATATTGAAATTATGATATTAAGTTTGTAGCACTATAGTTGTATCAGCACAATTGTGTTAGCGATGATTTTTGTTTGTTTTGTTAAAAAAAGAACTTCCCTACTACAATTAGATTAGAGATGCTTTCATAATCTAGCATAAACTGTGCAGAATTATATTGAAATAACAGACTTCCCTAGGTTGAAAATTTATATTGAACACTTTGATTTTCCATCCAATTAGACGATTAAAGTGCCCAACATTTTGGCGCCGTTGCCTGGGAAGATAATTCTAGATTTTGGTAAGCACACTAGTTTTTTTTTTTAGGAATGAATAGTCTGCATGAAGCACCAAACACGAGAACGAACCCCCCAAAATACTAACATTGTAGGCACCAGAGGATGTGGAAGGAGAAATCCTAACATACTGGGAAGACAAACCATTGTTGATGAGATTATATCCAGAGCAGATTCATCTTCAAGATCTATTTTTCGCCCTGCCAATCCTCCAAGAGGACGTGATCATCAGCAGAAACACCCCCTCTCGAAACATCATTCTCATCAAGGGATGAAGATGAAGCTGAAGCTGAAATCAAAGCTGAATATTTGTCACCAACAAATCTACAAGCAACACTGGAGAACATTGAGGATCAAGGCAGTATAGCCTAGAACTGAGAAAACCTAGAAGAATTTGTTTATCAGATCAATGGTCGGATAGTCACTAAGGAAGAGTGGGACGTTGTTCATATTGAGTGGAGGGAGAGAGAACATATGGAGAATCAAGGGGATAATGAAGATGATCTCTACCAAGAGAATCCACAGAACAACGAGGATCAGGTAAACAATGAAAACACTATCTCTACCCTGGTTTTTCCTATTTCTGATGTTCCCACATGAGGGATGGATCCTATGAAAAACATACCTCTCTTAGCTCTCCCAAATTTTCATGGATTATCTACTGAATATCTGGATGAGTTTCTGTTTGAATTTGACATTTTATGTAGAAGCTATGACTACACTACCACTGTGCAGAAGATTAAACTGTTTCTAGCCACATTAAAAGGAAATGCATTAAGATGGTTCATGAGCCTTGGAGGGGAAAACATTTCAACATGGATACAAATGAGGAAACTTTTCCTACATAAATACCAAGAGTAATGTCGAACAAGGGAACGAAGAGAGGAACTGTTCAAAATGTCATAGAAGGAGGACGATACCATTGAAGACTTTGTGGAGTGACTCCAATACAATCTACAATGGTCTGTCCATCCGGATGTGAGTAAGGACATTCTGAAAACCATTTTGCTAAGAGGAGTTGGAGAAGATTGTTTAGATATGATGAATATGCTTGGCAAAGGAGATATATCTAAGGAATCCTATGAGGACATTGTATACCTCTGCAAAAGATGTTCTCAAGGATCTACAAGGAATAATCCAGCTACCAAGGATACTACTTTTTCAAGGGTACAAAAATCAGCAAATGGAGGAGCAACAAGAGCAGAAATAGGTAATCTGTTAGAAAGTTTCAAAATAGAGATGATTAAATCTTTTTCCTCAGAATTGGATACTTTGTAGGTCAAACAGAAACAAGCAGAACCAGAGAAAGTATTATGCATTTTCTATCCAAAATGTAGGAAGAAACATCCACCAAGGGAGTGCCCACTAAACAGTGTCTAGGTATGCCTTATTTGTGAATTAGACCATGCCACTGACCAATGTCCTTCTCTACCAGGTGTAAAAGAATCAATGAAAGCAACTAATGAGGAAGCAGAGGCTGTCTATCTTATCAAACAAAGGAGACAATGGCAGCCAAGAGGTCAAGGTATGAATTCTCAATTCTATCCTCCAACATTTAATTATTGGAACAATTAACTACCATATGGCCAGTCGAATTCCCCCCTCCAAATGAAATTCCACCCTCTTATTAGGATCCCAATGCATGGTTACCTATGCCCCAACAATAGAATCACTATGGGAAATGGAACCCATACAGGAGAGGTCTTCAACAACAACTTAGTTATCAAATCCAACACCAACCAAACTTCTTTCAACAACAGTTCCAACCCCCATACCAGTAGAAACAACTGCAATTACCTCCCAATAAATCACCAAACAATCTTCCCTTATGACCTCATATGCCTGTGCAACCTAACCCAAACCCAAATAATAAGGTCGTTCAGAACATAGACATACATAATGTGCCAACCTTATCTATTACTCCTATGCCTTGTGATGAAATAAACTTAAGATCAGGGAGAATAGTTGAGGCAATAGTTGAAGATGCTCCATCTTCAGAATCAGATAAGGAATCAGGGGAGAGACCATCTGCTGATATAGAAGAAATTGACCAACCCATTTTAGAATCAGCAGACCCACCATTCCCTGAAAGACTAAAAATTACCAAGCTTGTGGAATTACCATCTTTCAATCTCCTTGGAGAATTGCAAAATCCGCACATTAATATTCCACTACTGTAAGCAATAAGCGATGTCCCTATTTATGCCAAGACTATGAGGGATCTCTGTATCAGAAAACCTGGATGAAAACCTAAATATCCCCTCACATTGCATGTAGTGGGGGATTTGTCTGAGCTAATGCTAGGAAAAACTCCACCTATTAATCATGGTGACCCAGGAAACCCTACCGTCACAGTTAAAATTGAACATACATCTATTCAGCATGTACTAGTTGATTTAGGGGCAGCAATTAACATCATGCCAATAGAAACTACATAGTTGATGCAACTCAAAACAAAAATCCGACCTACTCCTACTATTCTAGAATTAGATGATCACTCTACCATTAGACCAGAAGGAGTAATCAATGATTTAGTTATTTCAGTAGACTCATGGGAGTATCCTGCTGATTTTGTCATGTTGCAGTCCAAATCTAGTCTGGGAGGCCATCCTCTAATTCTGGGATGACCATGGTTAGCCACAGATGATGCCTTCATAGGTTGTCGATCTGCTTCTATGACCATATCATATGGTTACGACACAAAAAAACTTACCCTGTATCCTCATGCTACACCTAGTGCAGAACCTGAAAACTCTCTATGGATGGACACTGAGGCTGAAAGTGCTCTACCTATTCTAACTATAGGAAAGGCCCTGAGTTTTAAGGACGACATAGAGGATGAGTTAATCAATTGTTTTATTTTTGACCCCTCTTTTGTTACACAACACACGCACCACCAATTGATCGGAGTCTTTGACCCTATGACCCAGGAAGAAATGAACTCGAAAATGTTCTCAGAAACTGCTGACAATCAGAGTGATTCAGCTGTAGCAACAGTCACTATAACAGAAAATGCTATAACATCAGATGATGAAACAACAACAGCTGAATTATTTCCTAAAATCAGTTCTAAGAGTGTTTCTATGGAAATTGACCCTGGAAAAACCTTGAACATCAATCCCGATCTCTCCAATGCTAGAACTCACCGACTGATGAATTTACTGATTGAACATAAAGAATCATTTGCATGGGATTACATGGATATGAAAGGCATCCCCTCCGAACTATACACCCACCATATATACATCAAAGAAGAATGCTGACCCATTTGCCAACTGCAAAGGAGGATGAACCCAAACCTTAAATAAATTGTTAAGGAAGAACTTCAGAAACTCCTCAACGCCAGATTCATCTATCCTATATCAGACAGTGAGTGGGTATCACCATTGGTTATTTTGCCTAAAAAGAATGGTAAGTGGAGAGTGTGTGTGGACTATAGAGCCATGAATAAGGCAATGCAGAAGGATCATTTCCCTTTGCCATTTATTGATAAGGTTTTAGATAACTTAGCCGGAAAAAAATATTTTTCTTTCCTAGATGGATTCAGTGGCTATAACCAGATACAAATTGCCCCACAGGACCAAGATAAAACCACCTTTACCAGCCCTTGGGGTACATTTTCCTACAAGGTTCTCCCATTTGGTTTGTGTAATGCACCAACCACTTTCTAGAGAGCTGTGATTGGTATTTTCTCTGATATGGTGAATGACTGTATGGAAATATTCATGGATTACTTTACACCTTATGGGACTAATTTAGAAGACGCTTTGTCTAATCTGTAAAAAGTGCTCAAAAGATGTAAACTGTCTCATCTTTCTTTAAGTACAAAAAACTGCCATATGATGATGCATGAAGGGGCAGTACTGGGACACTTCATCTCTTATGCAGGGATTTAAGTAGATCCAACCAAAATCCAGGTAATTTTGGACATTCCAACTCCATCAACTCAGAAAGAGGTAAGAAGTTTTTTAGGGCATGCCGGGTATTACAGAATATTCATTAAAAATTTCTCTAAACTTGCCTCTCCATTGTTTTTCTTACTAACAAAAGATGTTAAATTTCGTTGGACTGACGACTGTGAATTGTCCTTTGTAGATATTAAACAAAGATTGTCTATAGCTCCCATCTTGAGAGGGCCCAATTGGGCTATGCCTTTTCACATTTCTTCAGATGCCTTAGACACTACAATTGGTACAGTACTAGGGAAATAGGAGGACAAAGAACCCTACACTATCTACTATATCAACAAGAACACGGCTCTTGCTGAGTTAAATTACACAGTTACTGAAAGAGAATTCTTGGCAGTAGTATATGCAATCAATAAATTCAGGCATTATGTAACTGGTTACCCAAATTTTATTCATACTGATCATACAACCATCAAATATCTAATGAATAAACCTATTACTAATGCCCGAGTGACAAGATGGTTGTTACTAGTACAAGAATTTGACATCACTATAGTGGATAGACCAGGAAAAGAAAATGTGGTTGCTGATTTTCTCTTGAGATTACATATAAATGATGATAATTCACCTGTAGATGATTCCTTTCCTCATGAACATTTGTTTGCAGTATCTGCTCACTCACCTTGGTATGCAGACATTGCTAATTATTTGGTTGCAAGGAAGGTACCTCCACATCTATCTCCTCGAGAAAGAAGAAAAAATATTCAAAAGAGTGCTAGGTACAGTTGGATAGGAGGATACCTCTTCTACATAGGCTTGGACCAAGAAATCAGGAGATGTGTGAGGGATGATGAGGTTTATGATCTGCTCAAAGCTTGCCATGATGGCCCTTGTGGGGGTCATTTTTATGATAAAAGGACTGGGCATAAAATTTTAAGGATGGGCTATTATTGGCCCATCATATTTCAAGATGCCAAGAAGTATGTCCAAACTTGTGACAATTGCCAATGCATGGGTCAGCCAACTCATAGAGATGAGATGTCACTCCAGTCTCAGGTAGTGTTAGAGCCTTTTGAGAGATGGGCCATGGATTTTGTAGGACCCATTCACCCACCTTCCAATCAGAAAGTTTATATATTGGTCTGTACAGATTACCTGACCAAGTGGGTGGAGGCAAAAGAACTTATCCGAGTGTTAGAAGAGGTTGTCTTTGCATTCTTGTTTGAAGATATATTTATTAGGTTTGGCGTTCCTAGAGAATTGGTCACTGATGGAGGACCTCCTTTTACATCACATAAATTTGAAGCTCTACTTAGTAAATATCATGTTTTACATAGAATAGCTTCTCCATACAATCCACAAGGAAATGGCCAAGTGGAAAGCACCAACAAAGTTATCGAAGCCATTCTTACTAAAACAGAGAGAGAAAATCATAAGGATTGGTTTGACATATTGCATGAAGCTCTATGGGCTTACCGAACTACTTGGAGGAGCACAACTGGTTTTTCTCCTTATGAGATGGTATATGGAAAAGGCCCTGTTTTTCCCATTGAATTCGAAATCAAAACCTTAAGAACTACATCAGCAGTCAACCTTGACTTGACTATGGCATAGAAAGCCAAATTGCAGTAGCTCAATGAGCTTGATGAAAAGAATTTGGATGCCATCCATCAAACCACAGTGATTCAACAACAACGAACAAAATGGCATGACCGAGTCATTAGGAAGAAATTATTCCAGAAAGGAGATTGGGCTCTATTGTATGATTCATGCTTTAAGGATTTTCAAGGTAAGCTGCATACATGATGGCTAGGGACTTACGAGGTAGGCACAGTCTTTCCCAATGGGATAGTCTGGTTGATTACTATTGATGGATCCAATACACACTTACATGCAAATGGTCATCGCTTGCGTCTGTATCAACGTCCACTGTCTAAGATAGAATTCAAAACTAGTTGTACAGCTAATACAGATTATCAAATCTTAAATGGAAAGGAGCTTTCTCCTTCCCCTTCTAAACTTTAGGACTTCTTTTGCTCAGACTTTGTATATAAATAATCTCAGCAAAATTTGCATTTCTCTGTTTTTAGTTGAAATTTTTCTATTTTCTTTACTATGCTAATAAATCTTTGAAAGGTATCAGGCAATTATGTGTGTGTAGGTAGATTGATGAACAAAAGGAAATGAAAAAATTCCTAGAAACGAAGTAAGGTAGCGTTTGGCCAATCTCAATGCTGTTACACCTTCTCCTGATAAATTGGCCGATTTCAATGTTGTTACACCTTTTTCCGATAAACTGGCCAATTTCAATGCTGTTACACCTTCTCCCGATAAATTGGCCGATTTCAATGCTGTTACACCTTTTTCCAATAAACTGGCCGATTTCAATGCTGTTACACCTTCTCCCGATAAATTGGCTGATTTCAATGTTGTTACACCTACCTCTGACATTTTTGAAAAAGAACCCGCTGATACACTAATTACTATTGTTCTTTCTTTCCACTTCACTCTTTCTTTTTGTCGATGCTGTGGCTCTAGCCCTCCAATCTTTCGTGCAACAACACCACTGATTAGACAATACTGATGATTTCTATCTGAAAGTGCTGCTTCATTATGATGTGACTTCACATTTGGCGATATCCAATTGGCTCACTATAGTAAGGACTACGTCTCTACACAAGCTGTCATTTCTCTCACGATCCTTCATCATGCTAGCTATTATGCGCCATTTCGATGACGGTTGGATTGTGCAGTTACTCCGATAGGTTGTTATGTGCGGTAAGATTTGAGGCACGTGATTAATCCTAGGTGTTAAAGTAATGAAGATATAAAAGCACGATTTCCTATTTACTAACCGGTTACACCTGGAGCCAATCCGCTTAGTTGGGGGGGAACATAAATTTATCTGTTCATTCTAAATTTTATACACACCTCCACCACCTTTCCACCCACACTTCTTTTAACTAAGACACTATAATCTTTCTACAAACCACGTTTGAGCTTATTGCTTCTCTGATTTAGGTGATAGTTTCTCCTCCTACATGCCTATAACTCTCAAGAAACATCATGGGAGGATCAGCTGTGAGATATGAACCCGCAACTCTGGATAGTTTGTTGCTACACCCAGAGGCCTACCAAATATTTCTTCAGGCCAGCTAGATATCATATTTTAAGAAGTTGAAAGAGTTTAGTGAGGACGAGCTATTGGAGTTTAGTCAAAATCTTACTGAAGGGTATTCAATGGTAAATGGGGTAAGGATTCCAGTAACAAAATAAAGCATTGTTGCTGTAATACAGTTTCCAAGACTAGGAGACCGATGGTTTAATAGAAAAACACATCTCTCGGAAGCACATAAGGGGTTCCTCGTCAATGATGAGCAAGTTCAGACCAAGGGAAGAGGTGCAGACATCAATTCCTTACCAGAGCCATGGGGGAAAGTCACAGAATTTATAAAAAGGTACATTACCTATGAAGGCCGATACCGAGTTGTTTATTTTTCTGATTTCATCTTATTATCACATCTGCGACATCAAAAATTGATAAACAATCCTTATTTTCTCCTACATTCATTGCATAACATGGCATGTTTTGTAAAAAAATCCAAGAGCCCAAAGAAATGCGTTTCTAATCACAGACTCATCAGCCTATTAATTTGCAGAGGTATGGGCATTTCCAATAACCCAATACCTACTACAGCAGACCAGCCACAGTCTGTAAATCCAGAAATAATTGTACCAGTCCTTGACAATGCAACCCATGGACCTCTTCCAGAGCCTCTACCCTCGGCTACAACAACAGTCCAAACCCCTACTGTTACTATCTGTAAGACGACTCAAAAAGAAACCGTATAACCCGAAGCCATCCTGGCACTAGACAAACAAGCCTCAATGACTTTGCATTACAATAGCCTATAGCTGTGGAAAAAAAAATAGATGAAGATCCAACTGCTCGACCACAATCACAACACTTGTCTACTACACCGATTATTGAGATCCTACCCCCTGCCTCTGACAAGAAAACCCTTTCTCTTACCTCTGCATTACCTAAAAAGTGAACAAGGATAACACGGTCCACTATAACATCAAGACCGCTTACCCCCTCTACTGTGGCACCAACTATCACACAGACCCCTCCTATTGTTGCTGCAATCACATAGGATTATCCTATTACTACTACAGCCAATTAAGCACCTACTAGCATTACCTATGCATCTTCACAGAAAAGGAAACATCCATTCAAAGGAAAACCTCAGAGATCCATTGATAAAATTAGATCAACATCAAATCAGAACCCTCTGGCTGCTGCGACGGAGAATTCTGTAGGGGTAGGGTACGAATACCAGGTTTTACTTTATGCCTAGAACTGTAGAAAACTATCTTCTCCTTTCAAAATGAATGTACTCAATTCGCAACAGAATCATCAGTGTTGCTTGATGATTATGTGCATCCTATGTCCATTAACGATATCCATATCATTGCAGACCCCAGTATACTAGAATATCCTCCTTGTGTGCTTGAGGAAGAACACCCTGTTCCTCCTCCAACAACGAAGAAGAAAACCACTACTTTTGTTTCTACTTTACCCAGGAGAAAAACCAGGTCCACTAGGTCTGTCAAAGCTACAATTGGAAGGCAAGATATGGAGCAGGTTGTTCCTATTCTTCATCCACTATTCCCTATGGTTGATGTAGGGACAGTTACACAAGAATCAACTGTCCACACCGAGACTGATCCACAAGAACCAATCCTGATGGATACAGTTGTTACATAAGAACGAGCTGCTCCACAGAAGATTGTCCCACCAAAGTCAGTAATATTAGAACCAACTTTTCATGTCGAGACTACTCCACAAGAACCAGCCCTGAAAACCAAAACTATTACATAAGAACCAGCTCCACAGCATGCTGAGGATGTGCCACTTGCCCAATTATTTGCCCAAATAGAGAAAAAGATCAATAATACAGAAAACTCCAGGATCATTGCACTAATAATAGAAAATAATAATCTCAAAGAAAAGTTAAAAACCTTGAAATAGGAAGTGGAAGCTCCTCGACAGAAGAATCCAGAAGGTATAACCTTGGACATCCTAGCACTAACAAAATATATTACGGGCAGAGACAAAGAACTCATGTGTTTTGAGTGTGGAAACATTTACTATGAGACAGGATATGAGGTAGTCAAAGTTCTAGTCACTACAGGACCAAAAAATGTATCAATCAAGACTGAACATGGACTTCCAGCTACACAAAAATCAGTAAAACAGAGGAGATCTCAACGTCATAAATTAGCTCCTGGTATACCAGAAGCTTGCAAACAATAACCTCTATTTCCTTCATGAGTTGTTACTCGAGCAACTCAAATTGATCCTGTTCTCAAGAATAAAAAAACTCAACCAGATTGTTGACACAGCCGATTTTCCTTTTTGACACAACATTCTTCAATACCAACACTTAGAAATTTTGCACTGGAGGATATAGTTCTCTAATTTAGTTACATAGTAAGGTTTGAATGTGTTTTGCATGAGGACATCCAATGTCTTCAGTTGGGGGGTATGTTAGGACCCTGAAATGTCCCTTTTTCACTACACCTTTTGATCATTCAACCTTCTCATTCCTAAGCTAAATGACTATTATAATGAGCACCAAGACCCTTTTTCCCAAGGTATGAAATATTCATCTTGCATTTATATTTTCATTTACTTAGCATGTTTTATTGATAACGTTCACTTATTTTACCCATGAAATGATTTAACTAATGATCAAAATGTTAGAACAACCCACTTCAAGAAACTCACTTCTGTTACAGTGATGCAGCAATCCTGGAAGTTGTTACATGACTTCTGTAATAGATGCCCATCAATCCTGGAAGCTGTTACACAACTGCTACGACAAAAGCCTATTAATCTCTGAAGCTATTATAATAGACGCCACTAGTCCTGTTGTGATATGACTGCTGCAACACATGTTGATTAGAATGTTGGCTCACGATGTTGATGAAGGAGAATTCAAGATTTTGTATTAATGATATCTAATAGAAAGCCTAAGAATCGAGGATTCTCAAGACTGTTTTGTTTCTAAACGCTGATTGACTCTAACTTTAAATAACAGAGCTTTTGTGATGTAAAGGGTTGTTGGTCTTTTTCCTTGAACTGAAGAAAGTAGCGATTATTGTACACAGACATCTTTTTGGAAATTAAATGAAGAAGTGGATTGAATTTATTTAGTAGACTGTAGCCTATCTCTTTGAGTGGATTCAGTGAGAAGGAAAGGGCCCACCTTCCTCGTCAATTCCCCTCTATTTCAAATTCTAGATTTAGTCATTTTCATTGCAAATGGTTTAACTATTAGATATTTCTGAATATAACTGTTGTTATAGTTTAGTTCCTTCTTGGTAAATGCGCATAGACTTGTCTCATGAGAATTAGAAGTCAGTTGTTGAACATGTCTAGAGAACTGCTTTTCCTTTTTCTGCATTAGGTTAAAGTCCTGTTTTGGAGAATTAAAAGTGTGAAGTAGATTCTTGCAATAAGTAGATTTCCCTTCCGCAATAGTATAGAATTTCTTACTGCAAAAGTAAATTAGAAAGTTAGATTAAGGTAGGCAATTCATGGCTTTTGTATATTCATTAGTTTAGATTGCAATTATGATTTTAATTCTATAGCACTCTAGTTGTATCAACACAATTGTGTTAGCGATAATGTTTGTTTGTTTTGTTAAAAAATGAACTTCCCTACTACAATTAGATTAGAGATGCTTTCATAATCTAGCATAGACTCTACAAAATTATCTTGAAATAACAGACTTCCCTGGGTTGACAATTTATATTGAACACTTTGATTTTCCATTCAATGAGACGATTAAAGTGCCCAACATATTCCATGATATTATTAGTTGCAAGACCAAGGCAAACACCACATAGACTGATCAATTCATCTGTAGGTGCATATATTTCCCATGCAACATATGCTAGGTTCTAAGTACTACAACTAGATCCATCAACAAAGCCAATATAGGGTAGAGAAGACACTGACATCTGGAAACCAAGCACAATGAAAGGTAAGCAACTGAAAGGCAGAACCAAAAACAAAAAAAGAACACTAGTGTATGATACACTAAAAATACAAAGCACTCATGCAAACATGGTTTAACCATAGTAATTATTCAAGTAAAGCCCATTTCTGGGTTCACTCAAACGAATTCCATCATAATCTACCAGCTCATAAGCCCCTTTCTCTAACACTCATTTCACGATGTATGGGCCACGCCACATGGGCTCAAATTTACTGGCCCCTAATAAGTCACGATCATGTTCGTAAAGGAGAAATAGATCACCCTTGGAAAAAACATGTGGTTTGACATGCTTGTCATATTGATCTTTGACATGTTTCTTCTGAGTTTCAATGACCAAAGAGACATCATGATGAGTCTTGTCTAATTTCATTAAATATAAGAAGTGTTCCTCTTCAGCCGAGGTGTTAGGAAGAAGTTTGACAAGTAGTTTCAAATATGGGATTTCACATTCAACCGATAGAATAACTTCGATACCATATACTAACTGGAAAGGTTTTAACCTTGTGGCGGATTTAACAGATGTCTGATAGGCCCATAGTGTCGAAAAAATCATCGTGTGCTAGCTTGACTTGTGAATTCCTACCATCCATCGAAGCATAGTAGTGAGAAACTTGTTGATCGCTTCAACCTGGCCATTGACCTATGGATAGTAAGGTGTTGAGTTTTCATATCAAAGACCCAACTTCTCATTAAGTTCAAACATTGTGAAATTCTGAAAATGACTACCATGGTTATTGACTATGGCTTGAGAGACACCAAATCTAGTAACGATATGATTGAATATGAATAATACTGTAGTTTTCCCGGTATTATCAAATGTAGGCATCGCCTTGGCCCATTTAGTGAAATAATCCATGGCTATGATCATGTATCCATGCCCCTTGGATGAGTGAGGGTTACATGTCATGAAATAAATGCCCCATTTAGCGAACAGACTAATGTAAACTACAAGGTGAAGAGGAGTAGGATGAGATCAGATCTTATTGTTATACATTTGACAAGTGTGGAATTTCTAGACAGTGGTAATGCAATCCTTAAACAATGAAGGCCATAAATAACTAGCATGTAAGATCTTTTGGGCAGTGGCATACCCAGACATATGACCACCACATGCTTTGAAATGGATGTCATTCAAATATTTCTCACCTTAGTCATAAGTTAGACATCGTCAAAATATGAA
The DNA here is from genome assembly GCA_000966675.3 of Picea glauca. Classification (NCBI taxonomy): domain Eukaryota; kingdom Viridiplantae; phylum Streptophyta; class Pinopsida; order Pinales; family Pinaceae; genus Picea; species Picea glauca. The sequence continues at coordinate 255,498 of JZKD02S0867744.1, forward strand.
ATCAATACCACATAGGTAAAGGGTATCACCAAGGATAATGTATTGATGGGCTTGATATTGAATACAACGATGATCTGTACTAGTAAGATCAGGCCAAAAAGTTTGGGTTTGGAGATAGATGATAATATCCCCATACCATACATCATCATAACTGATCAGAAAGAGAGATTCATCAGGAAAGGAATCCTCTGCCACAGGTTTTGTCTCAGTGGAGGGAAGGTCACATATCAATTTAACAAAACCCAAAGATTTCTTTGACTCGGCTCGCTCAAATTCCAAATCGAACTCCTAGAGAATCACTATCCATTTGGAGTACTTTCCCCCTAACAATTGTCGAGTAAGGATGTGTTGCATAGGGTTGCAATCAGAAATGACAATGGTTTCGTGTAGCAAGATATAATGATGAAAATGTTGAACAACTTGAACAACTGCCAAGGCCAGTTTCTCCACATGCCTATATTTGGTTTCAGTGGTTGTGAGACTCCGAATCAAATAGTAGATAACATGTTCATCATTTGAATCATCCTCTTGGACTAGAACCATAGCTATGGTAGAGTCTGAAAAAACTAAGTATAAGAAATAATTTCAACTATAATCATGGGGAAATAAGAGTGGTGTATGAGTTAAGGCAAGTTTAAAAGCTTCAAAGTATTTGTTGGAAGTGTCGTCCCATACAAAATCATAACCCTTCTTAGGAAGTCGAGTAAAACCCTTCGTTAATTTTTCATAATTGGGGATGAATTGACGTAAAAGTTTCACCTTCCCTTACAAACTTTGGAGTTGGCGTAGAGTAGAAGGAGGAGGTAAATTGAGAATAACCTCAACCTTCACAGGGTCCACCCTAATCCCATGTGTAGAGATGATAAAACCAATAAGTCATCCATACTCCACACAAAAAACACATTTATGTGGATTCAAACATATGCAATAATAGCGACAATGTAGGAAAATGGCGTGTAGATGTGCCGGGTGATCTTGACGATGCATGGAATGCATTGGTAAATCATCTAGGTAAGGTTGTACAATGTGCTTAATATCATTAAAAGCGTAAGAAATAGTGTGTTGAAAGGTCACACCAACATTTTTGAGACCGAAAGGTAGTTTCCGGTATGCGAAGGTTCCCCAAGGGAAAATAAAAGCAGTCTTATGTTGGTTCGTGGGTAAAATATTGATTTGATTATAGCCAGACAAACCATCCATCAAAGAGAAGATTTCACTCCCAGCATAGTCATCAATGATCTGGTCAATGAAAGGGGTTGGATAATTGTCTTTGGGACAAGCCTTGTTGATATCCCTATAATCTACACAAACATAGATCATGCCTTGTTTCTTGTTAACCATAACAAGATTAGACACCCAGTTAGCCAAAGCCACGTGATAGACAAAATCGGATTTAATAATTTGTTCTACTTCGAGCTTAATAGCAGCATCTTTGTGTGGATGTACTGGGTGAAGTCTCTATCAAACATGTTTAGCGTCTGGATAAGTATTAATCTCATGTACAAAAATATCGGGATCAATTCCCGACATCTCTTCGTAACTCCAGGAAAAAATGTCATGAAATTATAGGAAAAGAGATTTATAAACATGGATCTCATCAGCAGAGCATGAGGCACAGATATGAACATTTTCCACGAATTCAGGTTTAATCGAAATATCTAGAGGGATGGTGGGTGAAATATTTCTCAAGCTCCCTTCGTACAAAACATTGTGTGTGGACTCAGGAATAGAGGAAATAACAACAATAGTAGATGGATTCAAAAGCCATTGGTAACTCTCTAAAGTCTCAGGATCTAGGAAGAGGATATAATGATGATTCCCATTGTCCCATGAGGTATATTCCATGGACATAACTGTCATGATCATCTCATTAGTGGAAAATACCACGTGAAATGGATCAGGAGACGTATCTAAGAGAGAACAAGGAGAAATATTTGTCGATTGAATAGCTTGATAAGCCAATTCTACTGGAATTAAAGGCATTCAATCTCCATAAAAAAGATATTCATTAGAGCTAAGTACTATACAAGGTTCAGAGGGCTCAGGGATTTCACCAACAATGGTCGAGATCAATTTAATCGCAGCGAAAAAATAAGGGGGAATATTGGGTGGTGGAATGGGGAACGTGCCCATTAACGCTGAATATTTTAGAAGACCCACACCGACATTCTCATAACCAAGAGGTGTTTTCGCAATGAAAGGTAAGTTACTAGTACATGAATTGGAATTAAAGAAGGTGAGTTGATCGATAATAACAACTTTTCCTTGGTGAGGGAAACGTATCACATGGAAAAGAGTTGAAACAACTGCATGCATAGAATCAATCCAACTACGGCCAAGGAGAAGGTTGTAATCGAGAGGTGCATCAAACAAATCAACCTCAATAGTAACCACTTTACCTTATAATGTAATAGACAAGGAAGGAAGAACACCATAAGGTTTAAACCCTGTACCATTAAAATATTTTAGAGTATTGTGTGACTCTATAAGGGCAGGAGAGCCAATATCTTTCCAACAAGTGACAAACATGATGTAATTCAAGGATCCTTCATCAATAACGGTTCAAAAAATTATCTTATTATGCACACTGACTTGTATTTGAAATGCTAATTGAGGAGGAAGCCTTGGAATGTGATCTTCCAAGTAAAAGATTATCAAGTTCATATCGGTAGGATCAATTGCATAGGACAACTTTGAAGGACTTCGAGATATGACATAGAAGAGGGTGTATGTGAAATATCTTCTACAATACTGTAGTTTTGAGTGGCATGTGCGTGAGGGTTAAATGACGACTTTCGAACAACGCCTTCAGGAGGAGGGCAAAGAACTGTATCTAGAATCGTTCATTCAAGATGAAGAGGACTGTTGGAAGGTGAAGTTGATGGAGGAGGTTGAACCAATGGAGGTGGTGTATCATCAATTTTCTCTTTTGAAAGAGAAAAATCTTTGGCTCGAGTAGCGACTACAATGTCATTCTTATTGGAGTCACCAGTACACATAAGTACATAAGATGTGGTAGAGAGATAAGGTTGGTCATGAATGACCAATTGGGCCTGTTGTTGAGAAGGAAAAGGTTAGGAAAAAATGGTGGGTGTAGGAGGTGTCTTGGTCCCTTGCATGAACTTACTAACCTCAACATGCCATGGAAAATCTTTTGTATAATGATCCTCACCAAAAATAAGATAGGGATAATGATGTTTGTGCTTTTCTTTATCGTCAGTAGGGTGAGTATTGGGCTTATCATATTTTTGATTATTATTTTTGTCCTCTTTATTTTTACCCTTCCCTTTATTTTTATTGGTAGGTGTAGATTGAACTGAATTAACCTCAGAGGTTTTATCAGGAGAAGGTGTTGGAGGAGAAGTATTTTGTAAATTAGTAGAAGTAGATTTGGAATTGGAATGGATGGCTTATTTAAATTGAGTCTCAGCGTGAAAATTACCAATCACACCATCAAAAGCATGAGAAGATACTTGAGGTGTTAGGGTTGGAGTGGTAGACGGGCGAGGAGCATCAGGAATTAAGTCATATAAAGTGATTGTTTTTGAATAAACGAGATCCAAGTATTGAGCATGACTAATCACTTGCTCTTTAGTGATGACACCACCCATGGCTACATCATGGGCGATAGGATCGATGAGTGACTTGGTAAACCACTCAACCAATAGTTGATTAGGAATGGGAACTTTGATTAAGAATCTTCTCCTCCTCCACTCATGAATATGATCAGAAATATGAGTAGAAGAGGATTGTTTAAATGAACTCAAAAATTCAGTTCCTATCTCGTATCGTATCAGTAACTGGTAATGCATTAAGAAAGCCATAGCTAAGGTTTTGAAGTCATTGAATAATCCTTGTGGCAATTCAATATACCATTTGGATGATGAACCCTTAAGAGTTCGTTGTAAAAGACGTAATCTAACGGATTCATCCATCAAGGAGTTGGATGAACACTAGAGATGAAATGTCATGACGTGATTATTTGGGTATTCTATTGATCGACCATCAAACTTAGGAATGTCTTATGGTAATTTGGAAGGTATGATCGACCAATAAGGAGAATGCAATATAGGATCATTCAAAATCCTAGACAAATCCGGTAAATTCAAATTAGCAAGAAACGACAATTGTTTGTTCACTTGAGGAAACTGGTAATTTTGGGGAGGTAGTCCAGTAGGTATACTTGTAGGACCATAAGAAGTCTGTAAATAGTTAGGGGGTCCTGTCAAATTTGGTTGTGGAGGTTTTCGATTCGAATATCTAAATTTGGTTGGTTTATTTGGGATGCTTCCTTGGAAAGGAGCATTAGACTGAAAAATTTTACCCCGGGTGGGATACGTAGAGCCTATATATGGTTTCTTGGGATTAGGTGGTACAAAATAATTAACCTGATTAATTTCTCCCCTAGGTTGTTGTTGATTTCCTTGGAAAGGGAAATTCCAAGGTTGAGACTGTAATCTAGGGATATACTACCCATGAACTGGGTTATGACCCCCAACTTGGAATTGTCTCCCAAGTGGAGGTTTTCCTCCAAATTGAGGATGGATTCCAACTTGAGGTTGACCTCCAATAGGAATTTGAAAACCAGAAGTGACATAATGACTTGTTCCTCCAACTTTATTGGAGCAACTTGTGCCAGGACGAATAGATCCTCCAGGTGGAAGTGGAGGAGGAACGTTAGACCCTCCAGAGAGAACCTGAGTAGGTGTGGGAACAAAAATGCTAGAATCATTATACCCAGGTGGTATAAAAAGATTAGATTCTCCGAATGGACCCTGGGTAGGATTTACAATAGAATCATTCAAAGCGTTGTACCCAGGTGGAAGTGACATAATTGGTCTAAGAGGAAGTGGTGTTCCAATCATAGCTTGAGTAACTACCAAACATTCGGTAGGAACATGCATAACTTGTGGGACCATGGTAGAGTTAGCGAGCTAGAGAGGAAGAATTGTATGAGAAACAACCAACAATTGGTCTAAGGCAGTGAAAAAATTATTGATAGTTCTAGTAAAATGATATAAAGACATGGTATAAGTACTGGAAGTCACAGGCGTATGTGATGTTATAGGTTGATTAAGAATCATTCCTAGTTTATCAAAAATATCGTGTCTCGAAGAGTTCCTCCAAAAAGAATGGATAGGGACAGAGTTAGGTTGAAAATTTCCAGCAGTATGAACCAGAGTTTTAAACGATTCACTTTGAAAAAGTGGATCATCGACACCAAACTCTGCGTGAGGTCCAATAGGTATTCCAGTATAATCTTCAGTAACAATGTATCTCGATGAATTTAGCCAGAGAAAAATTAGATCTTTTATAATATTCAATAATGGGTTTAGAGGAAGTATTGAGTCCTCCGATGGAGTAGAACTTCCAATCTCAGAGGCCACATCGTTATTGACTTCTCCTTCAGGGTAACCCTCTGGTGAGTTAGGAAGAAAAGGAGTATACTCTTTAGGATCTTCCGGAGGTAATCCTTGCATCCTACATGAATGACGAGGGCCGATGTTGGCCAAACCAAATAAAGAATGAAATAAATCTATGGAAAACTAGAGAAACAAACAATACTCACTAATAAAATTTAGATATCAAACCACACAAACAAACCTTCTTATTTCGAATTCATTAGTTGGTGATGAAATCCAACGTCGCAAAATCAAGACAAGAAGGGGGTAGGGTAAAGCAAGTGGAAAAGTTACGTTGATGACCTGCTTAATGGACTTACACCCTGGTGCAAGCTCCCACACATAATTGTGGGTATACCGTCCAAGGATCCCGAGTGAGTTTATCCAACGTCGATTCCAAGTACTGTGAAGACTTTCCCCTCCACAGTCAACTCATGTAAAGACTCTAAAGAGATAGGACACTAAGTTTACCAATTACAACAATTATAAATGGGGAAAAAGTTGATAGTCCGATCCACGTGCAAAGGCATGGTATCTAGCTTGAAATCAAATCGAGAAGGTCCCCACCGGATTTTCTTCTCAATTGATCCCCAATAATACACACAATATATACACTAAGACCAACAAAGCAGGGTGAGTAACTCTGCCAACCTTAATTCGACCTCGTGATTGACCCTTGTGTTAGAAGGGATTCCTAGGACAAAATGTAGCAAGTGGATTTAAAATCTCCCTATCACAAGATACTATTGTGTGTTTTGATGCTTTGGAGAGTGTACCTTACAACCTATTCCAAAGCTCTATCCTAGCTAATGTTCATGTATAAAATTTCTATAAAATAAAAGTTACTAATAGATTTTAAAATTACATTGTATTTTAAAGGTTGTTGCTTAAAAGGGAAACATAAATGAAATTGATGATGTATTCGACCTTGACCCAATAAAATGAAAGACTAGATGATATGAAATCATTTAATTCGATGAACTCTAATTACAATAGAGAGAAGTTTTCTCTTTTCAGAATACAAAATCTACAAAACACAATCTCTCAATTTTTTGAATGATATGGATTCCAAACAATCACAACTACTAAATTTTCCATTTTTTCTTTTTCCAACAAATATTTGAATGCAAATTTTTTTCTTGTAAAGACTACTAAAAAGAAGAATGACTTCAGTTCTTTCTTTCCCAAATCAGTTCAGAGATGTAATGAAGAAAAGAAAGCATGGTCCAAGAAATCTAGCAGATTCTCAACACTATTCCCAAATCAAACTCACAATGTAGACGAAAAAAATGAAACGATAAGAAAACATTTTGTCAAATACAAACAAAAATTGTCTCTTAATTAACTAACAATATAGAAAGTAAAAGCAATCCAAGACTAAAAATAAATCAAGGACTCCTCATCAAACAAGCACTCAGGACCAAGATATTGAGATTATATCCTTGTGACAAGAAATCAAAAGAAAAACTTGCAAAGTTTACAAAGAATACTTTCAATTTTTAAAAATAAATCAAATGCAGGCTTCAAAGTTATAAATCAACCATTCACTAGTGTCAGAAGTTCATCCCAATAAGCAGAGACAATTTTGGGTAAAGGAAAAAAAATGGACTGTCACTCAACAAATTTTATAGAAATCGTTTCACTTTGTAGACAGGTACAGAGCAACGATGACAGATCGTCGCAGGCTGAAGGCTAGACACAGTGCAACGACGTTGCAATAGTAAACACGTGCAAAGGGCGATGATAAAGGATCATCACCAGATGAGAATAGGACATAGTGAGACGATCTATGAACATAAAGAAAATTTGGAAGAATGCCAAAATTTATCAATGAACCTTCAGACCCGGGGAGTCAATATGGATCACCCACAGACTCATAGAATGAAATTGACCAAAATAAGGTAGGATAAAAGCAAGTAAGAAGAAAAAAACAAAAATAATTTGATAGCCCCAGTATGGTCACCAATTTTGTTATCGGACTAATAGGTAAGTGCAGACAGAAACAAATCACCCTAATCCCAACAGGAATCTAGAACAAAACAGGGAAGAATATAAGCTTCACCTTAGAGTTCATTTTCATATAAACTAGTTCAGAGAGGGACAAAGGACATACCTTTTAAATGACGTTTGATCCTCGCTAGTATCGTCCTTGGTGCTCCATCTTTGGAATTTTGAAATGGTGGACCTCCTTAAGAATCACAAACAACAAAGACAGAGAACAACGATATATATATATATATATATATATATATATATTCCAATGAATTCTATGTATAGGATTAAGGAATTATACAATAAAATAAAAGACACTTTTATAGGGAAGACATATATTTCTCCATTATATTAAAGAGAAGTGGAGATTACAACCCATGCCTTGATATTTCAAGGTCCCTTCCAATGGATCTTTTCTCCAACACACACACCTTTGGTCCAATGCCTTGATGAATAATATCCACAACTTGATTGAGAGAACTAAAGAAAAGCTATCTCAAGTATAATCTATAGTAGAATTCTTCATGCATAAATCAACCTTATCCTTTTCCATGAAAGATGCCTCTCTTTATAGGATGAAAGAGGGATGTATGAGGAGACCAGGATGATTCCACTAAATCAGAGAAGCGAGTAAGATCCAAATTGATTGGAGGCCACCTCATCTTCTATAAGCATCATCGCACCCTATGCACAAGTAGCAAGCAATGACGTCGCAATCTAGTTTGGTGCAAGGGGAAACGATCAAGCATCGTCGCACCCCAAGCATAGAGCAAGGCACAATGACCTCATTTGATATAGTTTTTAAGGAGGAAAAGGTAAACTTCTTTCCCCATGGAGAATGTTTGTTTTAGTGTCTTCAAGGAACATGAAGTATGATTCATACACATATCATCATATGATCACTAGGGTGACCAAAATAATGTGTAACATTGGATGACCAGATGATGGAGGATTTTCTTGGAGTTGATTATACAATGGATGAAATTAGAGAAGCAATTGGTGCACAACATTGTGGTGAAGAAGTTCTTGTGGTGCAATCTCTTGTTGGATAGTCAAATGTTCTAGAGCTAGTCAATCCCATGTCCACTCCCCTCCTAGAGTTGACCCACCAGTGATTGAGGGGGAAATAATTGAAATATTTTTAACTCCACAGTAGGGAGGTCAAGAGTGCCAGAATAGGGTTCATTGTCCCTACCTAGATTGAGCGTTGTGCGGCGAATATCTCCTAAATGCATTCAGGTCAATGAAATTGGTATAACATCACTTGAAGGTAAGTTACCTAATCGTACTATTCATTACCACTCTTATAAAATAATTAAATAATATTTTGAACCAAAATCTGATGTTATTAAATGTCAATTATTTTTAGGTTTGTTAAAATATAGAAGTTTGATTGTTGTTAGGAGAATTTTAGGCATTAAAACAGTCAACAGTGTATAAAAAATTCATCATATTGTTAGAAACCTTGTAGATGTTTTTCAAATAACTGGTAATAAATCTCATTCTAAATACCACAATGCAGCCTAACGTGTCTTGTCACAATCAATTGTTAGAAAAATCACAAGAAAACATCGTTTTCTAGAACAAAACTCTCGCCTCTTGAAATGCAATGTCAAAACCCTTAGAAAATATTCTCATAGACGAGATAGCCTCGATACAGGTTTCCCAACAAATTTGTGGGCCTTCATTGGTAGGATAGCTCGTTCTGAAATGAAGTTAATTAGAGTGGTTAAGGGACTACTTTAGGATTTCTGGCATGAGAAGACTAGGCCTTCTTCCAACCAAAAAGATGTATTAAAATTGAGAAGGGTATCTAGGTACCATGAACCCCATATTAAACACTTTATTAACATTGAACAAACGGAATTGTATGAGAGATTTAGAACAATACATAGTGGACCTAGATTGGGAAAAAGATCTTTCTATAAATCCAATCCTTGGTATATTTGAATAAACACAATTTGTAACACATGTTGTTGTAGATATCACATTGAGTATGGTTATTACTATCACACACACACACATATATATATTTCATGCTTTTCATAACACCCTTTTGTAGGAATGCTAAGTTATATTTATGTTGTCATCGTCATCTAGAGACGTTATTCACAACATCTTGTGTATAAAGCCAGAGGGTTTTTAATTTTATCAAAAATCATGCTTAGATGGGACATGCCCCAGGTGTGGTGGAATGACATTACTGAGCAAGTGCATCCATGCAAGCGATGAGTATGAATTAGAGAGGAATGAGGTTAGCTTGAAAACATTTAAATATGTCACATATGATATTGATGGAGGAAAGGAAAGAAAAAAGATACAATTGGTTACTTTCCAAGTATGAGTTTGTGACTTCATGAAGGAATTCATCAAAAAGACACAACATTATGTTCATCATGCCCATGTGGCTCGATGGAAGGACGAGCATTTTAGAATATGCAAAGATAAATTTCATGTTGGTATTGTGTTATTAGTGGTTGATTTTGCTGAGAACTACACCCTTCAGCTGCAAAATGAGATTCAAAGACAATATTATCACTCAGAGCAGGTCAACAAAATGGTCCTTATCACATATAGGCATTGATCAGATAATAATGAACAAAACGTAGTTATACTAAAAGAGTATCACTTCTACATAAGCGATGATCAGTCCCATGACTTGGCCTACGTACAATTTTTTTTTGAGTTGTTGTACAATCACCATAAGGAGAAGAACATACATATGGATCAACATTGGATTTGGTCATATGGTTGCGCAAGGAAGTTAAACATGCTCATGTATTTCAATGGTTGTGTATGTTGCACAAAAAACTAAAGGTACCACACATTTGGAACTATTTTGAGTTCGGTCATGGGAAAGGGGAGCATGATGGAGTAGGTGTATGCATAAAAAGAGCATTATGCAGGAAACAAATGAAGTTCACAACTACTTCCCTCATTCGATATGCGAAATCCATTTTTGAATGGTGTTCTTCAGTAATGGGAGAGGGAACAAGAACCTATGAAGACCAATCACACAGGAAAATACATGTACATATATATTTTTGGGAGGTGGTTGATGTAGATCGATCACAGTGGTATGAATTCAAAAACATCTAGGGCACTCATGGATTCCATTCAGTTAGAACATCAAAAAATGAAATAGTTGAAATACAGACGAGAAAAATCTCTTGCTTCTATGGTCCATGTAGTTGTAATGAATCAGATTATTGTGAATCAATAGACTAGGTTGATAGATGGGATCGTGTATCACTCCCCATTGGTAAACATATAACTATGGAATTATCTTAGTTGGAGGTAGATAAATCAAGTATTTCAGAATATTATGATCATGTGTTAGATCTCGTACTATCAGGTTTGTTGAATCCTTCTATTAAATTTTTAATAACTAGCATCAATGTTTTATTCTTTGGTCATTTAGTGGACTCACATTTTGGCACTCCATTATTTGCAAGACACATATACGCAGTGGTTTCCCCAAGAGATAATGACTGGGGAACTTATTATTGGTTCGCACAATCCTTATAGGGAAAGCAAACCCTCGTGTGATCAGTAATAGACTCTGAATGCATTGAATTTTCGATTGGGTCGATGTTTATTAAAGGATAATATCTTACACGGGATGAAAGAACATGAAAGAAAGGTTGTTATGTATTTCAATATTATAAACAAGGTCAATTCATATACCACTTTAAAAACTTGGTTATTGGTACAAACCTCCAAATACAAACAATTTCAAGTAATAACTCATCAAAGGTACGATACTTCTTGCCTTACTCTGAGAACGAGAATTTAATGGAGACCGTCAATATTAGAAGTGATCTTGATGGTCTACTTGAATGACCATAGGTATGTAAAAGGAATAATTTTGGCTTCATTTTATGGTTGTTATGGTATTCTTGTATTTCCATGACTTTCCTTGCCCTTTCATTCGATGCATTTCATTGCCTTGTCACGCTATTCCATGCCTTGCCTTGCCTTCACTTGCATTGCCTTGCATTTCCTTTCCATGCCTTGCCTTGTCTTTCCTTTTCATTCCATTCCTTCACTTTCCTTTCCTTTCCTTCACTTGCCATGCCTTCACTTTCCTTCACTTGCATTTTCTTTCCATGCATTTCCTTACCTTGCCTTTCCATGCCATGCCATGCCTTCACTTTCCTTCACTTTCATTCACTTTCCATGCCTTCACTTTCCATTCCTTCACTTTCCATTCCTTAAATTGCATTGCCTTTCCATGCCTTGCCTTGAATTTCCATTCCATTCCATTCCTTAACTTACCTTCACTTACCATGGCTTAAATTTCCTTCACTTTCCATGCCTTCACTTTCCTTCACATACCAGGACTTCACCTACCTTCACTTTCCTATCCTTTCCTTGCCTTTCCTTCACTTTCTATGGTATTCTTGTATTTCCATTCCTTTCCTTTCCATTCCATGCCTTTCCTTTATTTCACTTTCCTTGCCTTGCTTTTCCTTTTCATGCCATGTCATGCCTTCACTTGTCTTTCCTTTCCTTCAATTGCATTCACTTGTCATGCCTTCACTTTCCATGCCTTCACTTAAATTTCCTTTCCATGTCTTTCATTGCCTTGCCATCCCATGCCATGAATTCACTTGAATTTCCTTTCCTTATCTTGCCTTGCCTTTCCTTCACTTTCTTTTCCTTCACTTGCCATGCCTTCCCTTGCCTTCACTTTCCATGCCTTCACTTTCCTTCAATTTCTATGGTATTCTTGTATTTCCATGTCATGCCTTGTCTTCACTTACCTTTCCTTTCCTTCACTTACCTTTCCTTCACTTTCCTTTCCTTGCCTTCAATTTACATTCCTTCACTTTCATTGACTTCACTTTCCTTTCCTTGCCTTCACTTGCCTAGCCTTTCCTTCACTTCCTTTACCATAACTTTCTTTTCCTTGCCATGTCTTCACTTGCCTTTCATTCACCTTCTTTTCCTTGCCATGCCTTCACTTGCCTTTCCTTCACTTGCCATTCCTTCACTTTCGTTAACTTTCCTTCACTTTCCATGCCTTTCCTTTCCTTTCCATTCCTTAACTTACCATGCCTTGTAATTCCATACCTTCACTTTCCATGCATTTCCATGGCTTCAATTTCCATGCCATGTCTAGCCTAACAAGGTGTTAAATTGTCAAACATATGTAATAAGAACTGAGAAAAACCATATTGTCGGAGATACTCCAACAAATGGTTTTTTGGTCAATGGAATGACAACAGTGGGGACCCACTAGCTAAAACTCGGTGCTCTGGATCCAGTGCAATTGAGGGTTCATCCATCTGAGTTCTAGTTTGAATTTTATCATGATTTTCAACTTGCCTTCTCAAGCCATTCCGAGACATGTGGCCAATTTGGTTCGAGGGCATAAAATCCAAACCAAGCAGCATAATGGAGTTTTGTAAGCTCACACAAGTATTTTTGGCCAAGGTCCACGTGACTACACTACCCACAAATTCCCCACATAGTATTCTTTAAAATAAACCTCCTCTTCAGAAATTACACTATGCCTCATTGAGAAAAACCCTAGTGACATATATACTCCAACAATTTTTTTTTTTTCCATTTGACGAAATGAGAATGGAGGGGCCCCACTAGCTGAAACCCGATGCTTTGGATCTAATGAAACCAAAGGTTTTCCCATCTGGATCCTAGTTTGATTTTTATCAAGAGTTGCAACTCGCCTCCTCAAGCCATGCAAGGACATGTTGGAATGGAAATGCAAGAAAAGGAAAAGAAAGCCAAGGCAAGACATGACAAGGCTAAGCATGCCATGACATTGCAAGGAACGAAAAGGTCTATCTCTAGCTATAGGTGTACGTGTAGGTCTAGGTCTAGGTGAATCCTATTAATTATGATAATCCAGCTTGAAAACTATGAAGATACCTTAGATATATGAATAAAGAGAGATTATGTTATGACATTGAAATTCTCATGCAAGTATTTTTATCTAATATATATGCGATAACAAGTTGTAGAATTGCATGCTTAATGAATCCTTTGATTGTATTCTTTATGTATTAAACTTGTTCATTTAGTACGAGCTTTATTTACATACTAAACTTGTTCATTTACGTATTAAACTTTTTCATTTAGGCAAGGCATGGCATGGCATGGAAAGTGAAGGCAAAGCAAGGCATGTCATGGCAAGGCATCGAATGGAAAGGAAAGGGATGGAAAGTGAAGGCAAGGATTGTAAATGCATGACATGGAAAGGAAAGGAAAGGAATGGCATGGAAAGGAAAGGCATGGCATGAAAAGGCAAGGAATGTAATGGAATGGAAAGGCATGGCATGGAAAGTGAAGGAAATGGAATGGCCTTCACTTTCATGCCTTGTATACCTTGCATTCATTTTCCTTTCCTTGCAAGGCATACCATTCCATACCATGGCAAGGCAATGCATACCATACCATACCATACCATACCAAGGCATGGAAACGCAAGGCATACCATACCATGCCATTGCATGGCAAGGAAAGGCATACCATAACATACCATACCATACCATGGCATGGCAAGGAAAGGCATACCATACCATACCATGGTATGGAAAGGCAAGGCAAGGAATATCATACCATACCATACCATTCCAAGGATACCATATCATACCATGGCAAGGAAAGACATACCATACCATACCATACCATGGCTTGGCAAGGAAAGGAATGGCATGCCATACCATACCATACCATACCATGGCAAGACAAGGCAAGGAATACCATACCATACCATGTCAAGGCAAGGAAAGGAATATTGTACCATACCATACCATGGCTTGACATTGAAAGGAAAGGCATGCCATGCCTTCACCATACCATATTATATAATGTAAATGAAATACATTCCATGCCTTCACCATACCATATCATACCATGGCAAGGAAAGGCAAGGAAAGACATACCATACCATACCATACCATGGCAAGGCAAGGAAAGGCAAGGCATGACAAAGAAATACATGCAAATACAATGCATGCCATGGCATGTCATGGAATGTCTTGGAAAGGCATAGCATTGGCATGGAAATGGCATGGCATGGAAAGGAATGACATGGCAAGGCATGGCATGGAAAGACAAGGCATGGCATGGCAAGGCAAGGCATGGAATTAAATGGCAAGGCATGGCATGGAAAGTGAAGGAAATTAAACGAATGGCATGGAATGACATGGCAAGGCAAGGCATGGGAAGGAATGACATGGAAAGTGAAGGCAAGGAAATGCATGGCATGGCATGGAAAGGCATGGAAAGTGAAGGCAAGGCAAGGAAAGTCATGGAATAGAAAGGCAAGGCATGGCATGGAAAGGAAATTCAAGGCATGGCATGGATTGGAAAAGTATGGAAATGGCATGGGAAGGAATGTCAATGGAATGGAAATGGAAATCACATGGAAATCACATGCCATGGATAGGATTGGAAAGGCATGAAAATGGAATGGAAATGGCATGGCATGGCAAGGCATGACATGGAATAAACATGTTTGTGGGATTGGGCTTTAGAGGGTTCTTTGTCTCCTTGTGTTCTCTAACCCAAAAATTGGGTAGGAATGTGCAATAAAATCTCATAGATGGTGAAGGGAAAAGAATAATGGTTTCAAGTCTCCCTGTAGGAATTTTGGTAGCATAACATTACTTTCTATGGTGTGTCATGAAATGTAACCTCAAAAATTTTATTTGTAGGTGGAAAATGATACCCATTCTAAGATATAGTGTCCATGTCAACTCTCTCATTCTATTTATCAAAATCAATAAGTTTAGTGGACATCTTGGAAGACTGAATAAATGTTATTAATAATTGATGGGTTTAACAAAATTTACCTATACCCACTACACAATCTAAACAAACATGAGTGCATTAATGAGTTATTGTCTAGTCTTTTTGTCATTTATTAAGGGTTACACATAATTGAATGATTTTATATATGTGATGCATAAAAAGAGGGGAATAATGTGTGTGCCCTAGAAAATTCTCAAATTATGGATTTAATCAACTAAGAAAATAACAACTAGGATTCTTAAAGGAATGTTAAGGGAAGACTATCGTCAAGGTTTTGTCCTAAGGAGACTATGAATACTAGGACTTATACCTAGAGGAGAAATGAAATTCTTTTATCATGTAGCTTTGGTAAGAGAAGAAGTTAGGGTTTTGTGGCATTTGAAAACCACAGTGCTACGTAATGTGCTTGTTATCGAGAAGATAGAGGGAGTTGATCTTGTACAAGTGTGGGATAAAAATTTAGGTTCAAAAAAGGACTTACCATTGTGTATGCTACCTTGTTTATGATCTCTAATGGCGTGAGATATTTCCTAATGTTATCTTATGGTTTCCATCGGTAGGTTTTGAAGAGCCCGACTTCTAACAACCCCTCATAATATATTGGTAGGTACATGTACTTCATATTCTAAATATATATGAAGTGTTTGGGTTGTCCAAATTATGTGTACTTGCATAATTGAATTTTAGGTTATGTATTATTTGTAATTGAGTAATTCTAGTACCATTTATGGTGGTTAATTTGACATAACATTGAGCTGAGATTGCTAAGTGATTTACAATTATGTAGAAGATAAATGAGAACTTTTTTTTCTATAATAAATTATTGTAATATGCCATTTTTTAGGTCACAATATGTGATCACTATTTGAGTGTGGATTTTCATTGGATTTAGATGGAGGTAGTTCAATAGGTAGTCTATATTGTTGGTTGTGAGTTAGAATATGGATATCCACAACATCCATCCAAATAATTCAGAAGGAATGATCTATCGATGATGTATAGATGCATGGTTGATTAGCAAGAAATGCTACTTGAGAACCATTAAATGCGTATGGATTTAACACTTAGCAATATTTTCCACCATAATATATTCCTTAATGCGTAATGCAATTACTTATAATCACTTTAGAAAAAAAATCAAGGGATTAATACAGTTTGAAATTCATATATTTGTCAACATAAAATGCAGAAACAATGAGATTCATAAAAAATGTGCCATCAAATGTGTGTGTGTGTGTGTGTGTGTGTGTAATATATATATTCAATATTGTTTAAATTGTACATTTTTTACAAAGTGACAAGTTCCCTAACATTAAAAAACATCCATATGGTGGCCTATATACAAAATGGAAGTAGTTGGTCAATCATTGACCACTGCCACCCTTGCCACCCTCAGAAGCATCTTGGAAATATATGTTTTTTCTCTTGCTTGAGGGAGCACCTCAAGAGGATCTAGGCCTGGGTGTGCTTCGACGCTCTGGAGATTGCACAAAGAATAAACAATGTTATAAGTTTTTTTCCTCAATGAATTAATAGACATACAAAATGATACTTTGTAATTTAACCTAAAAAAAACTCATCGCATATGTTTCTATTATTCATGAGGGTTTTACCCTCCTCCATGACCCCAATCTCTTTGTGGTTCCACCCTACATTAGTTACAATGATTAAGTCAAGAGAATTAAACAAACATGCGTAAAATCAAATTCATGAAACATAAAAAATTATCCCCGGTGCATTATATCATCGTGAATATCTCAGGCCTCGATGAAGATTCACTGGCAGATGGAGCACTAGGTTTTACATCCTACTCTAAGACAACCTCTACTGTGGTAGTCTCAGTCGATGGGGTCGATGGAAATGGTGGTGGGGGTGGGTGGAATACAGGTGGTGCAAATGGGTGCCCTATGTGTGAATCCACTAAGGATGTGTGGAATAAGACTAATGTTGAGGGTGTGCTATGATGGACCCTCACATAATGTCCAAATGATTGCAACTCCCTAGCCCTGGAGAAAGGTAAAACCCTTGGAGAAAGGTAAAACCCTTGGAGAAAGGTAACCTAGTATTATAGCTAGCAAATATATCCGCAACCTGCATACATATTAATAAAATTGAACTATTAGTACCAAATAGTAAAATTCAAAAACATAAACACAAACAATTTAAGAATTATACGATATTTAACTCTATAATGATACTTGTGATGCAGGTGACTTGTCCATCCCAAATTGACATTCCCAAATCCTATAGAAATAAGAGAGCATTAAAAATTTGAGGATGGCATAAAATAAAGAAATAACTATGGTGAATTTATCAAATGTTATACATAGTTATGTGTGGGGTGCACCCAATGAACATGATGCCTCTACTGCTGCATGAGTGGTGGGGTGACACTAAGGCATAGAGGGTCTATTTATCAAACATAACAACTACATAACAACATACATTAAATTATAGATATAAATACACAAAATACAAAATAAATATATAATTAAAATACAAAATTGTATGTAATTTTGAATCTTGTATAACAATATGCACATAAATTTCCATATAAGGATAGAAAATCTACACAGTGCTAACAATATGCACTTAGTGTAACAACTAGAAAACAACATACATTAAATTATAGATATAAAAACACAAAATACAAAATAAATATATAATTAAAATACAAAATTGTATGTAATTGTCAATCTTGTATAACAAAATGCACTTAAATTTCTATATAAGGATAGAAAATCTACACAGTACTAACAATATGCACTTAGTGTATTGAGTTTATGTGATTTCCAAACTTGCATAACAATATGCACTTGAGTGTATGTAATTTCCAAACTTGCATTACAATATGCACTTGAATCTCTATAAAAGGATAGAAAATCTACATAGTGCTAACAATATGCACTTGAATCTCTATAAAAAGATAGAAAATATTCACAGTACCATAGAGCTTTAAAAAGTACACAACCTAGAAATGTAGGTAGGATAATGATGAATAAATTGCATCAACACTTCATTTCACAACCATAGAATGTTGTATCTCCACTTTAATAAGAAATTCGGTTGCATCAACACTTCATTTCACAACCATAGAATGTTGTATCTCCACTTTAATAAGAAATTCGGTTGCATCAACACTTCATTTCATAGCCATAGAATGTTGTATCTCCGATTTAATAAGAAATTCAGAATCACTATGTGGATTACAGTGCTTTTCTTACATGGATTGGTTGGTATTTTATTAATTGTTTGCATTATTGTTTGGTTATCCGTTTTATTTTTATTGTAAGTTTACAATTTAAAAATTGTTAACTATTTAATAATATGATTAAAAAAAATTCCAAAACACTTATCACCTTGTTGGACCAAATGAGATTCCCAAACCCTTATCACTTTGCTGAACCAAATGAAACTCCCAAAAAGGAATGTTAAATTTTAGTTTTATCACTCAAAATATGAGAACCATTTGTAGTGTAAGTTTGAACTCTCTTAATCAAGATATGACATTGAATATGTTTCTTCAAATTTTCTCATCAACATGCCTGCAATTCATTAAAATAATATATGTTGAATATAAGGATATTCTCTTCCTTAAAAAAAATTAAAAAATTCATTCACTTATTTTTTCACCTGTTTGTTTGAATTTGATTGATTGAGATATTTTATTATTTTTAGAATATCAAAATTAGATTTAATGATAAAATTTCCCAGAGTTTATCTATGAAATACATTTAACTTATTCCATATTGGTATGTTTTTAATTAAAAAGTAAAAAAGAGATGCACCTAACACATGAAGATCAATGACCTTGAAGAGTTAAAAAGATATACTTTACGATAAAATAATTTGCCAAACACGTTAGTTACCCATATGGACTAGGGGTATGACATCGATATGTTCTTATAATTGAATATGGGATGGATAGACCGAAAGTCACAGAGCTCGCAGGAGGAATATCGAAGTTCGAGACCTTCAAAATGTTAGAAATCTTCCAAGTCAGGGAATAAAGCACAAGCTCAGGAGGAGGAGTGATAATGATCGATTGGATATAGCACTATGAATAATATGGGCCATTAGATCAAAGTCCAGAAAGGAGGAGAACGAGCGCAGGAGGAGATCATATCTAGGCCATCAGATCTGAGCACCTAGACCAGCAACCATTGGATCCCAAGGAAGGTGGTTGAGACAAGTTTTGAAGTCATCAAAACCATCCATCATCAAAACCGACAGGTGGCAGTAGATCTGGGACTTCGAGGATTCAAACCTCAAAATATTTACGAGGAGGAGAGGTGAATACTCGAGGAGTTGGGAGATACAACGATCCTATCCATCCATCAAGATAGGGTACATGGCAAGAGATCAACATTTCACTGACTCGCAAAGTGGAAAATTCAAAGGGTAGAGTTGTTAGAATTCGTGGGGTGCAAACTCACAAGTTGATCGCAATCGTCGATCGAGGGGAGAGCGTGGACCATTGATCTATCATAGAGAAGATTTTGGGAGATCGGGAGTCAAAGGAAGGGAGGTGACAGTCCTATAACTTATAGAAACGTGAAGTCCAAATACGTGAAGGGGAGATCTGGACCGTTGCATAGTGGAAGACTGTGGACCATTGATCTGGCATCGGGTGTTCAGAGGTCAGGCTTCAGAGAAGAGAAGTGAATTTCTTTCATAAGATGCGAAGGGAGAAGTGCCTTTTGGTTAGGTGAGTGGTCATAGTCTGTGGTCACATGAGAGGAAGGGGCTTAGCCATAAAGGCTAGCACCCACTATGTAGTTTCCTCAGGAATGAAAAAGGCGCCAAAGGGGTGAGCGTGCTTAGGTTTTCTCAAGGCCTGCACGAGGGAATTAAAAGGACCTATGGTTTTATTTGTTGAAGGTTCCAACAGGGACCCGAAGAGATGCTCCAGCTCAAGGATAGAGAATATCCAGTGACTGGAAGGTCGGAAGATCCCACTGAGGTGGGGGAACTGGATCAAGTGGTATCAGAGCCACTTTTTGTTTGTAGACAATAGAGAAAGGGTGAGACAGTGATAGGAGATACTCTGATACCAAGTGGTATCAGAGTAGAAATTTCATTTGTATATTTGAGGTGAAGGATATAATTTGATACCATCAAGTGGTATCAAAAGATAAAGTTCATCTGTAGGAAGCAGGTGAAGGAAGACAGAGTGTGGTGCTCTGTGGGGTGATTGTTTGCATCCATGCAATAGTCAATAGACAGTTAGGTGAGTTGCAGAAGAATATTTGAATTCTCTCATTTGCAGAGTGAGCAATAGACTTGCCAGGAGGGCAGGTAGAGGAAGAATACGGATACTGAAGGCCGTGAACGTGGTCCAAGAGAAGATTGCCAACAAAAAAGCAAGGCTGAGATAGACAAACAAATCAGTGAGATAAGAGAACATATGGGGAAGCTTGCATTTAAAATGCAATAGAATGCTAAAGTGCATTGGGTGTATGAATGGCCTCTGAAGAGGAAAGAAAAATGGCCCGTTTAGAAATTATTGGCCAGAGAACAATAAAGGCTATTGAGAGTGTGGCTGAGGTATGTTGAAAGCCTCAAGGGTGAAGAGGAATTGGTTCACATATGTGAGCTAGAAACTTGGAAGAGTCTTAGTGATGATCAGGAGAAGAGATCAACTAAGGATCTCAGAAGCTTCCAAGTGGGAAGTGAAGAAAGTTTAGGTTTCCAGGTGGGCAATGAGATGGGATCACTGGAGGATCTCATAGACTGCCAGGAGGGCAGGGAAAAAATCCCATATTTCCAGGTGGGCAAGGGAGAGGAAATGAACTCAGAGGTGAGTTCATATTAACAAGGAGAGCTGATGGAGATGGATAAGAAATATATTCTGATCATTGGAGGAATTGAGGTATGCCTACCACATAGCCTAGTTGAAGCCAAATCATGTGTTGTCGATGTAGTAATAGAAG
This sequence comes from Picea glauca, assembly GCA_000966675.3. Taxonomy (NCBI): domain Eukaryota; kingdom Viridiplantae; phylum Streptophyta; class Pinopsida; order Pinales; family Pinaceae; genus Picea; species Picea glauca. Next base: position 276,607 of record JZKD02S0867744.1, read on the forward strand.
AAGGAAAACTAGAAGTGACTGTCATCGGGGAATAAGAGAATGGGAAGATTCCGATGTCTTCCCAAACATAAGAAGAGCACATAATTAAGATGCTCAATCCATGGGAGAAGGAGTTGGAGATGTTGGAGGATTGATTGAACAATACAGAATCAGAAGATTACTGCCAACAGACAGTCATGTAGATCATAGGAGAAGAGCATTTGACATAATTGCTCAGAAATTTAATCCAGGAATCTGTACAGATGATGACTGCAGCAATGAGGCATGCAACAGAAGATGGAGAAGAATTCTATTCTGGGGAGCAGTTGGAGGAAGATGGATTTGAACCAACACAAGAGAACCTGGCATAATAAAATATGTTAGAGGGGATAGTTGAGCAGTAGCTCAGTGATGAGACTGCAGAACTGAATTTTTTCAGCAGGGTGGCAAGCTAAGGCCACAAGAGATGGAGAGAATCACAAGGGGGATCGATTTGATATACCCATTGACAAGGAGGGAGTGCAGTAGAGCAGACTGCATAAAAAAAACCAACCATTGGAGCAGCTGGAAGAGGTGATTGAGGATATAAGAAGGTTGATGTTTAGGTTAGCATAAGAATCTTTCAGTAGGAAGAATATGAACAAAAGGGAGCCTTCCATAGCAGTAGGGAAGAAGCAGCAACAACAACAACAAAGCAGTGGAGCAGATGGACAGATCCAAAAAAAAGTTTGGGATCCAGGAGGATTTCAACAAAGTTGGGAATCTCATGAGAATGATCTCATGAATTTTTCACAATAGTTGAGTATGATGCAGGAGCATCGCTCCACCTCAGCAACACGCCATCCAGACAACACATTAAAAACACATTCAAGGAGGGGAGAGGCGCCAGCCCTCTCATTTTAAATTTTAAATTGTAATTAAATGAAATTAAATGTTTGTAAGGCTCGAAGAGTCACGTCGATGCCTTTGTGTAAGCAGGAGATGATGTCTCCTTTAATCACTGACAAAATGATAAGATATAGATCTGATTCAGACTACATGGCCATTGCACGTAATTCAATGTAATTAATGAGAGTAGGTAGCTTGGAGGGAAAGGCTCAAGGAGCCCCTCTTTTGAAAAATATATTGGTATTAAAATTCATTAGGTGAATTAGAGAGAGGAGAAAAGAGTGTCGAGACTCTATTGCAGTCAAAGCTTTGTAACCATTGTACAGACATTCTGAGATTAATACAAAGAGCATTTTTTCCTACATGAGATTCTTTGTGTTTTTCCATGTGTTTGATGAATGTCACACGTGTCTTATTTTATGTTGTGGATGTATGTTAGATTCCATCTGTAGGGTATAGGAAAAATTTTTTGTCTGTGATATTTTTTATTTTAGTATGGGTTCTTTGTGGCTAAATGCAAGGAATGCATGATAGATTGTTGAGGACTTCGTGAGTCAGTGCAAAGAGTGCACATCTGAGTTCTATGGAATTCAGGAAAGAACGTGATAGGAGGGCACACTAGAGGAATCATAAACTCAAGAGAGAAGCCTCAAGGTTACCAAACACCTTGGAGGAGAGACTATGTAAATAAGGCATAGAACAACGAACAAAATTGCTAAGGATTCTGTAGAGCTCTGCCAGGATGGAATCGAGTGAGTGCAAGGAGTGCACAAAAGAACTCTATTTCAAGTTCATATATAAGATAAGTGTCAAAGGAAAGACACTCACAAACTTACTAAATAATCTATAGGAGAGCTCTACAAGGTGTGCATTGAGTAGGAGGTTGCCAGAAGGGAACCAAATTTCCCTTGAAGGAAAAGATAAGGTTCAAGTCTCTTAGAGACTGAGCAAACGAAAGCTCAGGAGGAATATTTCCTTCACGCTCAAAGTCTTAGTATAAAGGAGAAGAAGGCCGAGAAACTTCGAAGTCCAAGACAAAGACAAGATCATAGGAGTTAGCACAAGGAGTGTGCAAGAGTTAGACTTATTCCAAGTCCCCAAGCTTAGGAGAGATAGTGCAAAGTTGCATGTAGAGCATAAGTGTCCACCAGGGCCAAGATTGAATTTCATTTCCAAAGATCAGGAGGGAAAGCGGAAGTCGAGACCCAAAGTCAGAGGGCTCATAGGAGGAAGATCGAAGGCTGAGACCTTTGAAATGTTAGAAATATTCCAAGTCAGGGAAGAAAGTGCAAGCTCGGGAGGAGGAGAGAAAGTGATCGATTGGATCGAGCACTGTGAAGAATCTGGGTCGTCCGATCAAAGTCCAGAAAGGAGGAGCACGAGTGCAGGAGGAGATCATATCTAGGCCGTCATATCTGAGCACATGGACCAATGACCATTGAATCCTATGGAAGGTGCACGAGACAAGTTTTGAAGTCATTAGACCCATCCATTGCCAGAACCGATAGGTGGCAGTATATCCACGAGTTCAAGGATTCATACCTCGAAATATTTGCGAGGAGCAGATTTGAATACCCGAGGATATGGGAGCCCCAACGATCCTAGACATCCATCGAGACAGGGTATGTGGTGAGAGATCAACATTTCGTTGACTTGCAGAGTGGAAAAGTCAAAGGGTAGAGTTGTTAGAATTCACGGGGTGCGAACTCGTGAGTTGATCAGAACCGTCAATCGAGGGGAGATCATGGACCATTTATCTTTTGCAAAGAATATTTTAGGAGATCGAGAGTCGGAGGAAGGGAGGTGAGAATTCCTATAACTTCATGAAATGCAAAGTCCTGATACGTGAAGGGGAGATCTGGACCGTTGATCTGACATCAAGGGTTTGGAGGTCAGTCTTCAGAGAAGATAAGTGAAGTTATTTCGAAAGACATGAAGGGAGAAGTGCCTTTTGGTTAGGTGAGTGGTCATAGCCCATGGTCACGTGATAGGAAGGGGCTTAGCTAGAAAGGCTATTGCCCACTGTGTAGTTTCCTCAGGAAGGGAAAAGGTGCCAAAGGGGTGACAGCGCATAGGTTTTCTCAAGGCCTGCACTAGGGAATTAAAAGGACCTGTGGTTTTATTTGTTGAAGGTTCCAGCAGGGACATGAAGAGATACTCCATCTCGAGGACATAGAAGATCCAGTGGCCAGGAGGTCGGCAGACCCCGCTGAGGTGGGGTACTGCATCAAAATCTTATTATGGGATTGAAAATAATTGTAAATTAGAAGAACTTTGGCTATGGGCTAAGAAAAATATCCTCTTTGGGACTCTTTTCACTCTTGTTATCTTATATAGATGTGAAATTTGGGTATGCAGTATCTCTCGAGAATCCTGGACAAAGATAAATAATTTCCAAAAGAATTTTATAACTTATAATCTCAAAATTAACGGAAATGCACCCTATCTTATCCTCATCATAAAAGTGAGCCTTTCCCCCATTGCGAGCATGACTATGATTAGGTACTTAGTGTACAGGAACAAGATAAACAACATGGACGACAAGAGGCTCCCCAAAATTGATTCAGAATTTAGCCAAAATCACCAACAAGTCAAGTAGAGATGGCATGATGATTCCAAGTGACCAAGAGGATACTGGTGGCCACCCACCTATTCCACTAATTCAAAATAGTTCCACATATTCATATTTTTTCTATATATTTTCAGGTCCCAAACTTCCAAGGCCATTTTGAGGCCCTAAAAGATGTTCTTTTGGCACGACAATGCCCCACATGCTAGATCATTTAGAATATGTACCTCTCAGCTAGACATTTTCAATGGGATACCAAGCACCCTAAACAAAGATTATATGAAAAAATTGTGCCCCCAAAAGTTGACGTATCAACTAACCATATCCGGGCCCACAAAATGTTTGGCGTTTCACCTTATGAGGTTGGGGTTTTGTATGTTTAGGGTTTTCTCATTGATGTTTTATTTTAATTTTTTTTTTCTCCTCTTTGTAATCAACTTATTACGAATCAACATAGCCAAGACATGTATCTCTTCAGGGATAAGATACCACCATTCTAGCTAGCTTGTGTGCTTTACATTTTATAGTCTTTTGTATTCCTAAGAGTCATTAACAGAATCTTAATTTAATTGTATTAGTATGTTTCTTGCAATATCTTTGTTAATTCCATTGTTATATATTTTTCTTCATTTCTTTCTTAATATAATCTAGATCAGTGGTATCAGAGAAATCTTATCTTTGTTGGTTCTCTGTGCATGCCCTCAACGAGTTCAGGCTATCAAGAGTTGGGCATTGAACTGGTTGAGATTGGGGAGGAACACTCCTACCAACCCAAGAAACCTCATATGTCATAAGTAAAGATAAATGATGGAGAAAGAGATCCCATGAAACTATTTCTCGAGGAATCCCTCGTGCAACAACTTAATGAGATGATGGATAATTTCTCCTAGATCCTTCGACCATTTCCAACAATAATAGAGACACCTTCAACCAGCAGTCACTTTAGAGTTATGACACCCCTTAAGGTACAAGTTAACTTTTATATTCCTTTATTTGAAGGCCAGATAGACGTTGACACTTTGGAAAAATGGTTAAGTATACTAGAGGGTTGTTTCTATATCCAAATTTTTTCCAACAATGAAAAAATAACCTTTGCGCTCCTTAAATCCATTCCCCATGTAAGAGATTGGTGGGAGACTTTCTCTGAGCAACATGCTCAAGATGAGTCTGTAATTTTTGGTCCAGGAGCCACTTGGGAGGATTTTGTTGATGCCTTCAAGGAGAAATACTACCCTATCATAAAATATGACGAGCAATACATGAGATGGACAACTTTGTGTCAGGAGAGAGACTAGATGATGTTGGAGTGCACCAACATATTCTATACCTTGTGCACAAAGTAGGGTATTGAATACTCCGAGTGACACTTGGTTATGAAGTACCACAATGGCCTGCATATGTACATCTAAACAAATATGAAGATCCTGGACATCTCCTGACTAGGAGACGTTTACTGATATGATATCAATATCAAGTAAAAGTTCAAGAAAAAGAATAAGCAATTTTTCAGTTATGCAAACCCATCACATCAGAAGCACGGTAAAGGTGGCCCTAAATCCCAGAGAAAAGGACAAAGAAAGGATGTCCAACCCTAGGATAAATAGTCCAAGCCATAAGAAAAGAAGGATAATGTGAAGTCGAAGAAGGACACTCAAAAGTGGTACGAGTTCCATATAATCCCTTGGCACAACATTGATGAATGTTTCTCTAAACAATAATTATTGGTTGAGATGAAGGAATCAGAGTCGGATTCTGAATCAAACTCTGATTCAAAACAAGATAATGGAAAATGGATCATTGACATAGAACCTAGTGTCTCCATTACTACCACAAAGGTCCAACCAGATAAAATAGAGGATCCTAAATAAGGGGAGTGCCTCTTCCACTCACAAATGTGGGTGAAGGGGACACCATTCCATTTCATTGTTGACACCAATAGCCAAAATAACCTAATCTTATCATAGGTTTTCAATAGGTTGAACCTAACAACGATAATCCACCCTCAACCATACACCATCGATTGGCTCATCCAGGGATGAGACATCTGCGTCAACGCACAATTTTCCTACACCATGACATCAAACCCTTCAAAGACGAGGTATTATGTGATGTTTCCCCCATTGAAGTTTGTGATTTTCTTTTAGGACAACCATATATATAGAAACATCATTTGTTTTATGAACCTAGGCCCCGTAGTGTCATGATTACTTTGAGAGGTCAACTCTACAGGGTATAGAAGAAAGTCCCAACTACCATGGTCTCTGTTATCTCCGGGGAGTAGTGTATAAAGGCAGTTTATCAAACTGGGAGATTTGTCCTCTTTATGGTCTAATCAGAAGATGAAAAAAAGGTCACTACAACCGCCAAAACCTATACACAGGGTCTCTCTACACAACAAAAGTAGGTGGACAAGAGAGTAGAAGAGAACAAAGACATATTTACCTCACCTAATGGGGTTCCTTTGCATTATCATGTAAATCACTTAATTTATTTTACACCCGATGCTCCTCTACCTAATGGCCCACTAGTACATATGACCAAATTTGTGATGGTTTTTCATTGATATTGCCACACTTATTCGTCGTAATTTCCACGAAAGTTGAGTTTTTTTTTCTTCGAAATAATTTCATCGCTCTATCGAAGATCGAAGTGTGTGTAGAAACATTGACGAAACTATCTCTCCATGTGTCACCACCTTCAAGTTCGGTTAACCCTTTGCATCGTCGCAATTATGATGAAACCTCATCACAAGTACAATGAACAATTGTGGCAATTACGATGAAATTTTGTCTCAATTGTGACAAAAATTTATGACAAGTCAAAAAATTACGACACAGATGTTGTATGTGCGACAAAAAACCATGGCAACTTGCGATGAATACCCGTGGCAATAAATACGACATTGATTCATCAAGACCAAAGTTAGGACGAAGATGTTGTATGTGCGACGAAAACCTGTGGCAACTTGGGATGAAAGTTCGTCGCTATTGCCACGGTGGTCAAAATGCAATTTTTTTCCAACGAACTATCATCAATATTACAACGATGGCATTATGTTTTTAAAACAAAATTACATGAGATATGGTATTAACATATTACATTGTAATATGGTAATGCCATATTACATTGTAATATGGTATTACCATATTACATTGTAATATGGTAATGCCATATTACAATGTAATATGGGATTACCATATTACATTGTAATATGGTAATGCCATATTAACCCAAAATTAATTGCAAGCCAACATGAAGAAATATGAGCTTGGAAAACAATTATTTTTTTGTATGTTTTGTAGTTAGAGGATTTGAATTTTGTATTGACCTAAGAAATATAAAATTCATTGTAAATTGGTTGATCCAAGATAATTTAATGGAACAAAGGTAATTCATGGGATTAGAAAATTATTTGGGAATGAAATGTCTCTTCAATGCACATTAGAAAAGGCAAGTATAACCTTTCAATTCATTGCAATTGAAAACCACTGAAGCTTTGACATGAAAGAATTGTAATGCATCAATATTAAATCTAACGAAACTTGCAATTTCATTTGAAATCAAAGAAAATTTTGCATGACACATAATGGAAGAACCTTTGATACAAAGGAGTTGGATAACATAACACTTGAAACTTTTGTTGGTGCAATCATAATATACCCCACATAAGATAAGGAATTGTGCATCATAGTTTAGGCATTGAAGTATGATAAATATGATAAATATATACATTCGTTTAGGCATTGAAGTATCCTGCAACATTTTGAAGTATATGCATTGAAGTATCCTACAACATTTTGATTCGGTAATCAAGTTGTATGATAAATATATACAAAACCACATGGTAAATTTCCTTTAAGACCTCTTTGTTTTTATTTGACCATAGCTCTAAAGTTAAACTCTTA
>JZKD02S0867744.1:285217-296975 GCA_000966675.3 Picea glauca
GATCATCAAGGGATTTCTCATCTATGTACAAGTATTTGGATGTGAATTATTATTATAAGAATAAGCATTTTGTAATAGTGTCCTTTGGAGCCTTATAATACTTGCACTAACATGTAGGATGAGAGGAGGGGTCTAGATTATTGGGATTAGCTTCATGCATTGTTTAATAGGAACTAGTATTTGGACTAGGGATAGCAATAAGGTTAGGATTATGGAAATGAATGAAGTGAGGGATATTTTCTAATTTATTTTCGACAATGAGGATATGGATAAAGACTTTGTATATGGGGGTTCTCTAAAATAGTTATACTTCTTTATAAAAATATTACAAGTAAACCAAAATTATATTTAAAATATCTACAAGTAAACCAAAACACCACATGGAACTTGGCATATATATCAATATCTACATATTCATGAGGATTGTGAACTTTTACTAGTATAAATCCTACTTTTAGAAACATGTCAAAACCCTTACCTTTTCATTGTTCTTTTGCCAGATCCATTAGCCCATACAACTTGATAATAGTTGTCAACGCGATGCATTTTGATCACCAAGACCTTCATGAATCATAAAAGACAAATTTTTATATGAGTAAATAATTTATAATAAGAAAATAAGCATGCATTTAGTTACGTAAAATACTCTAGAAAAAATTAAGTTGTTGCATACCTTAATGAGCTTTTCTTTGTTTCAAAAATAGGTTATTCTTTACTAAACAAGGCCAACCACATGAAGGTGGAAGCTCATATTGCCCCTCCCCCCCCTCACATCGCTCTCAATTTCCCGTACCCAACAAATGTTTTTCTCTATATAGAAAACATATATACATTAATGCATAACTAGTATAGTCATCAAAACATATGAACATATAAACATCGATAAAGATCCAAAAACAGGTCATGAATTTATACATCTAATTTTTCTTTGATTTACGTTTTTTTACATTCATAAAACTGACAATTGGGATATCATCATCATCCAAGGACATTGTATTTCGTGTGCCCTGCCCTTCTATTGTTTGAGTGCGCTTAGGTACCATACTTCTGGTATGTCGCTGAGAAGGGTTCGCTGGCATCTATTCAAGGATGTGAACTGGAACAATGAAAATGATCGTATCGATATGTTGAAATATATTTGAAATAACTGATTCATTGTTTTGATTAACATTATAGTATTTCTCTTTACCTGTCTCTATAGCTGGGATAGTTGGTACGTTAATTTCCTGTCCACTTGGTTTCTCTCACATTTCACCCTCCTGAGCTACATGCTCTTCAATTTTGAGAAGATAATATATAAGTATAAGTTAGGAAATAAATATCTACAATCACAGTAAATATTTCTATTTCTGAAGCATACATACCGGAATGGGTACTCTGCTCTACACTATCACTGGTCATGTAGACCCTTGTATGACACGGTGTTTGTTGAATATCGTTTGATTAACTACTGCGGTAGCACTGTTTCTTGAAAACAAACATAAATACCGAGTTAAGGGTGATATAATAAAATATGAAAAGACTTTACAAGCATGCTACTGCAGTTTCCTTATTCATTTGATTTACCTGCGTGGATGGGGAGATAGGAGTTTGGCCCAAGATTTTTCTATATTCAATGAGACTTTTAAAACCATGCTTGTAACCAAGCTTCAGGTCCTCCTTAGTGGCAATAGTGTCAAACATATTTAACTGCAATGCATAACACCATTAAAAATACCAATAACAAAAACATATATTTGTTTGCTACTATTAAATAAATATTAACCACAGTTAATCATTTAAATCTTACTATTCAGGCTTCGAGTTTTTTGTAGCCACCCTGGCCTAGTTTATGATGGTTGTGTTTTTCTACTCTGGCCTTTGTTGCTTTGGATGTGTCTGGTAGCCTACATATGGAATTTTTGAAAAAAAATAGATATCAGAATTGTTACTTAAAACAGGAAAGAAAAACATAAATGCTCATATTTCACTGATAATATGACATGTGTTGTACCTTGCTTGACCAACTCATGGTTGTCGTCCTTTATTTTTAAACAAGTTCTCCTTTGCATCCTCTATTAGCGCCTTCCACTCTTTCTTGGAAACCATGGGAGGGCGCTCGTGCTTTAGGTCTATTTGCAATTTATCCCTATACTGGGCCCCAATGTATTTTAAATTCTCGTTGGCTAACTTTGTAACCACTTTCTTGTTGAAAGTGTTTCCGAACAAGTTCACCATGTGATCTAGTAAATCATCTTTATTTTTGCTATCTTGGCCATTCCACCATGTGCGAATGGTGGGGCCAAACAACTCCAATTCTTTGTCATGTAACTTTCTATAGAAAACATTGTTTCCTACAGTAACGTGTTATCCATTAATCAATTAATAATCTCAACAAATGTCCATTTCAATTTCATTAAAAAAATGAATCAATTAATAGGACAATTACCTGCAATCTTTTGAATCTTTATCGAAACACATGCATCATCTACCAGAAAGGTGACATCTAGTGATCCAGTGCCTTTAATTTGTTCTACTCCATGCAGAATAGTATCCTGTACACCTACACTATGTTCCTCTCCAGAGTCATCATGTGGAGTCCTAAGCTCTGACTCATCATGCTCCGACATGTCATGCTGGTCAAAATCTCCCTGCTCATCAATGGATTTGAGGGGAACCTTAGGAGGCTCAAAAAGCCTTACTTGCACTTTGCTATGTCGACCTTTTTTTGGCATTGGACCCTCACTGCTACCTATAGTAGTTGCAGGATCTACAGGTTCCCCATGCATGGGGTTTAAAAACTCCTACAAACAAAAAACTTTTCTTTATTAGATCATATACAAAATATAAAACTAAAAAACGGATATGAAATTGTCATAGATAATAAAAATATGTAAAGATGCCACTTACCCCATAATTATTTATTGTAGTTTGTAGCTATACAATTCTTTCCCTGTCCTCCTATGTCAGGGGTCTTTTGCTAATCAAACCTAGATATTCCATGTTAGCCTTCTTCAAGGCCTTCATTACAATTGTCATTGGGTTTGTCGAATAATATATTTCTTCCTCATCAATATCCTCTCTTGGAGCCTGGACTGATGTTTACACAATAAATCAATCAACAAAAGTTATGAATTTCACCTCTAACATTAAAAAAATGAAATATTTAAGTAATATTAGAAAAACAATAACAAAATTTTAGAAATTTAGTTGTTGTAGTCATAAGTTGTTACTGTATTTAACTTTTACCTAGTGAGGCACTGCGGGTGCCTTTCCACAGTCACCCTAGAGAGATGTAATGGCTGAAACTCGGACACGTTCACCCTGGACAGAAGTTGACACAATAAATCAATCAACAAAAGTTATGAAATTCACCTATAACATTTAAAAAATAAAATATTGGAGTAATATCAGAAAAAAAATAATGAAATTTCGGAAATTTAGTTGTTGTAGTCATAAGTTGTTACTGCATTTAACATTTACCTGGTGAGGCACTGCGGGTGCCTTTCCACGGTCACCCTGGAGAGATGTAACGGGTGAAAATCAGACACGTTCACCTTGGATAGAAGTTGACACAATAAATCAATCAACAAAAGTTATGAAATTCACCTGTAACATTTAAAAAATGAAATATTGGAGTAATATCAGAAAAAAAAAATGAAATTTCTGAAATTTAGTTGTTGTAGTCATAAGTTGTCACTGTATTTAACATTTACCTGGTGAGGCACTATGGGTGCCTTGCCACGGTCACCCTGGAGAGATGTATCGGGTGATTTTCTACCATGGTCACCCTGGATAGATGTTAACACAATAAATCAATCAACAAAAGTTATGAAATTCACCTGTAACATTTAAAAAATGAAATATTGGAGTAATATTAGAAAACAAATAATGAAATTTCAGAAATTTAGTTGTTGTAGTCATAAGTTGTTACTGTATTTAACATTTACCCGGTGAGGCACTGCGGGTGCCTTGCCACAGTCACCCTGGAGAGATGTATCGGGTGATTTTCTACCACAGTCACCCTGGATAGATGTTGACACAATAAATCAATCAATAAAAGTTAGGAAATTCACCTATAACATTAAGAAAATGAAATATTGCAGTAATAACAGAAAAAACAATAATGAAATTTATGAAATTTAGTTGTTGTATTCATATTTTTTTATTGTATTTAACATTTACCTATTGAGGCGAAGTCAGTTCCTTTCCACGGTCACCCTCTCCATCTATTCGATTTAAGTTGTAATCAATCAACAACTCTTCACCTTAAACTATTGTTTTTGTTGCACATCCATACTTGTGATTTCCTTTTGGTGCCTCAAAGATACAATTTGGTTTCTTAGTTGTTGCCACTGGTCGTGTACTATTTATAAAGCCCACAATGTTTCTAGTAGCTTTTGGCCTTCCATCAATAGACATAGTTTCCCCTTTATTGTGATTGTTATCTAGTAGTTGTATATAATTTGCGGCAACTCCGTATCTCCGCATACTTTGCGTATACCAGACCAACATCATCCAGTGATTGCATTTGTATAATCGTCTGAAATACTCCATCAATTCAATTATAGTGCCATAGCCGACCTTTATGCCATCCATGGAAAATAACCCCAATCCATGTAAGGACGAAGGAGCAATGCGATACATTCTCCCACCGATGAAGAAATCTGTGTCCACTTCAGGTAGCTCCTTAGGTGCCCATAATTACACTGGATGTTTATACCTCAAGGGAAACTCAATGTCACCTATGCTCTCAACATCATAATTACATGACCCTCCATTGGCAATAAAAAATTGCATCCAGGTACAAAATCTTTTCCTTACCTTTTCCAACCTAGTTGATCTAGAACTGGTAGATCTAGTACAACATGTCTCACTTTCAACCTCTCTTACTATATCTTGATCATCACTCGAGGAAGATACATCTGACAAATACCTATTTGGTGGTACCTACACTCGTTAAAACAAGAAGATAAGTCATTGTGCCAATATATGTTTTTGGTACCAACACAGTTGCATATAGTTGCATTTAGTTGCATAAAGTTAAAATTGCCACACCGATCCGTCATATAGTTGCATAAAGTTGAAATTTCCACACCTTTTTGCATATAGTTGCAATATAGTTGCATATAGTTGCATTAGTTGCATATAGTTGCATAAGTTGCAATATAGTTGCATATAGTTGCATATAGTCGCATAAGTTGCAATATAGTTGCATAAGTTGCATATAGTTGCATATAGTTGCATAGTTGCATAAGTTGCATAGGTTCCGTAAAGTTGTGTAAAGTTGCATAAAGTTGCGTAAAGTTGCATATGTTCCATAAAGTTGTTGAAGTTGCATAAGTTTCATGTTGCATAGTTTCATATAGTTGCATATGTTATTGTTGCAATATAGTTGCATAAGTTGCATATAGTTGCATAAGTTTCAATATAGTTGCATTTGACCACTCACCAATATTTGAGAATATAGTTGCAATATAGTTGCATTTGGAACCATTGGTACATTTTCATAATAAGAATAGGTATCAAGGTGTGTACCATGACTAGAGAGGAAAAAAAGGGCCTTAGCTCCTAAACCAAGGGCCTTAGGTCATTCTTACACCATACAATTACCTATTGTAGTCATAATTTTTTACTGTATTTAACATTTACCTGTTGAGGTGAAGTGGGTGCCTTTACATGGTCACCCTCTCCATCTATTTGATTTAAGTTGTAATCGATCAACAACTCTTCACTTGGAACTATCGTTTTTTTTGCACATACAAATATACGATTTCCTTCGCGTGCCTCAAATATGCAATTCTGTTTCTTAGTTGTTGCCACTGGTCGTGTACTATTTATAAAGCCCACAATGTTTCCAGTAGCTTTTGGCCTTCTATCAATATACATAGTTGCCCCTTTATTTTGATTGTTATCTAGTAGTTGTATATAATTTGCGGAAACTCTGTATCTCCACATACTTTGTGTATATCGGACCAACATCAACCAGTGATTGTATTTGTATAATGGTCTGACATACTCCATCAATTAAGTTACAGTGCCATAGCTGACCTTTATGACATCCATGGAAAATAACCCCAATCCATGTAAGGATGAAGGAACAATGCGATACATCCTCCCACCGATGAAGAAATCTGTGTCCACTTCAGGTAGCTCCTTAGGTGCCCATTATTGCACTAGATTTTTATACCTCAAGGGAAACTCAATGTCACCTATGCTCTCAACATCATAATTACACGACCCTCCGTTGGCAATAAAAAATTGCATGCAGGTACAAAATCTTTTCCTTACCTTTTCCAACCTAGTTGATCTAGAACCAGTAGATCTAGTACAACACGTCTCACTTTGGTATGCTATTAAATAATATGGGCAACATTGGTATAATATGGGCATCATTGGTATGCTTTAAATAATAATAATGGCTATTAGGACACCATATGGGCACCATTCACAGGTTTTATGCATCATAGTTGGCTCTCAAGGCCTCTAAGAAGGATCTTAGATCCATTAGGAGGATATAGTTGCATTCATAAGTTGCATTAGGAGGATATAGGTCACACATTCATAAGTTTCATATAGTTGCATAAGTCGCATATAGTTGCATAATTGCATAAGTTGCATATAGTTGCATAGTTGCATAAGTTGCATTGTTGCATAAAGTTGAGTAAAGTTGCATAAGTTGCATTGTTGCATAAAGTTGCATGTTGCATAAAGTTGTGTAAAGTTGCATAAAGTTGCGTAAGTTGCATAAAGTTTCATGTTGCCTAAAGTTGCGTAAAGTTGTATAAGTTGCATTGTTGCATAAAGTTGCATGTTGCATACAGTTGCGTAAAGTTGCAGGTCCAAGTGCTGAAATCATGGCCTTCCTATTAAGTTTTGAAAATGTTCATAAGAAGCCCAATCTTTTGAAATGGCTCAATGCCCCCATACCGAAGTGGCCCATTATCCTTGTTTCACAAAGCTTAGGGGGCTTATGTTCAAAGTATGGTTATTAGATGAAGTTTAAAAAGTGGTAGGATGGATTGAAGTTCAAAAAAGTGTCGATGGCCTAAAGTTTTAAAATTGCTCGATGAGCAATGTTTTGGAATGGCTCAAGGGGCTTAAATTCAAAAATAGATCGATATTCCAAAATTCCCTGAAGTTTAGAAGTGGGCCAAAGTTGGAGAAATGCTTAAAATTTTGTAATGGCCCAAAGTTCAAGAGTGGGTTGAAGTTAAATTTGGCCCTAATGTTCAAACATGGTCCAAATATTGGAAGAGACCTAATGATCTAGTCCATAAATGCCTTGAATTTTATAAGAGGGTCAATGGCACAAAGTTTCAATTTGCATGATGGGTGATGTTTTAGAGTTTCCAATGGAGTTAAGTTTGAAGTATGGATGTTGGGAAAAGTTTAAAAAGTGGCCAATGGCTGATGAAATACATGGAAATAGTCCTGATGGTCTTAATTTTAAACAATGGTTGAAGTCTCAAAAGGGGTGGAAGTTTCAAATCAACTTAGTCTTTGAAAATGGGCCAAAATTCAAAATTAACCAAAAGTTTGCAAGAGGGGCACCCAACCAAGAAAACCGAAGAGCCAGCGACACACGTGTGGTGGAAGAAAAACTCGAGGTTTTCCGAATGCAAGTCAAAATTGGGGTTTCTAGAGGCAATGCAAGGCAAGTTGGAAATAGGGGCACCCAAAGGCAAGTCGAGTTGGCAAGAGGAGTGCCCAACCAACAAAACTGAAAGATCCAACGACACAGGTGTGGTGGGAAAGAAAAATTGGGGTTTCCAGAGGCAATGCAAGGCAAGTTCGCAGGAGAAACGCTCAACGAACCAAACCGAAAGAGACAGCCACACAGGTGTGATGGGAAAAAAAACTTGGAGTTTCCCAAATGCAAGACAAACTTAGGGTTTCCAGAGGCAATGCAAGGAAAGTTGGCAAGAGGGGCATCCAAAGGCAAGCTGAGTTGGAAAGATGAGCACCCAACAACCATAACCGAAATAGCCAGCGACACAGGTGTGGTGGGAAAAAAACTTGGGGTTTCCAGAGGCAATGCAAGGCAATATGGGCACCCAAACGAAAGAGGAGCACCTAGCCAACAAAAACGAAAGATACAATGACCAATAAAATGACCAATGCAAGGCAAAATTGGGGTTTCCAGAGGCAATGCAAGGCAAGTTGGAAAGAGGGGCACCCAAAGGCAAGCCGAGTTGGCAAGAGGAGCGCCCAACAAACAAAACTTAAAGAGCTAGCGGCACAGGGGTGGTAGGAGAAAAAACTTGGGGTTTCCAGAGGCAATGCAAGGCAAGTTCGCAAGAGAAACACAAAACCAACAAGGTTGAGCATTCACATATAAGAATATAATTAATGACCAATACAAAAAAAAAATCTAGTTCTCCCAATTTTCGTCCACTGGTGATGGAAGATGGACTGCGATTTTGAATTGCACCAACAAAAGCACAAAAAATACATGTGTTGTTTAACTTCTAGGTGATGTAACTTTCAACTACAAACTCAGAATGGGATGAGAGTATAGGCATTGGAAATCTATTTTAGAGGAGAAAATAAAAATATTCATAATTGGGAAATGTATTTTTGTTTAGTAATCCTAAAACAATTACATGACAGATCCTTCAAGCTTGATTTAACAAGGAAAATTGTTCATGTGGGTGAACCCTAAAGTATCTTAAACTTGCATAAATATATCTATGATGAAGAATGAGCATACTAGATGCAAAAATTATAAGGTGTGATTGCTTATCTTCCATGATGATGCTTTCATTATGATGTTGAGGCACAATTGGCTCGGTAAGAGAATGGTAGTTTAAGGTGCTTGTCAACTAGTAAGTTAAATGTTTGATTGAGGATGGCTAGGTATACTTGGCATATTTGAATTGATGGTAAATCATGACAAGGGAAAGGGACTGAGATTGTTGGTGCCCTTAGTAGAAAATGCATTCAATGCATTTTTCTCCAACTAATTCATAGGAAGAATATTTGCAATTTGGAATCTTTCTTCTTTAGATAATTTATTGAACACCATAGAAGACTTCCTCAAATTAATATCCATACTTGTAACTTTACAATAGATTCCCAAAATCTCCTTAATGCTTATAATTTCCCTTAAATATCCATGTCCGAAATTCATTATGTCATATAAAAAGAGTAGATGTGAAATGACCAATGAATTATAATTTTTTATTCCCTTTACTAACCTTGTTCTCCTAGCATCTTTGATCACGGTACTTAATCATTTGGCTACTAATAAAAAGAGAAAAGAAGATAAAGGGCAATGTTTTCATAGGCCTTAATATGAATTTAAAAAACTAGAGGGAGAACCATTTATAAGAACTGTAAAGGAAGTTGATGAAAGGCACCCCATAATCCATTCTATTGTATGTAGATTCATTCTAAGATGGAGCAATAACAATCTAAGGAATAACTAGTTCACTTTGTCATATGTTTTTTCAAGGTCCAACTTCATGACAACAATAGGTGGTTTTTGGGTTTTATTTGTGTGCAGTCCTTCTTGGGTTGATCCCACAACATCATGATTTGTCTATTGTATAAAAAACAAAATGTTCTTCATACTAATTTAATACCAAGGCTCCTTTGAAGGAGTTTAATAACAAGGCTTTTGGCTCCTTTGAAGGATTTTAATACTAATTTTATTCCATCCTTTGCCACTTGTGCTTCTATACCTACCTTCATTTCCTTGTCAATAAGCATGGAAAATAACCTAATGATTTCCATATTTCACCAATATTTCCATCTCTAGATCTTTAAACAAAAATTTGAAATGTTTCTTTCCCACCTCTACTATTTCCTTGAAAGATTTGATTCTAGAACCATCTAACTTACTAATCTCCCAAATAGTATTCACAATTCTCCCTTGACTCACATACTTATGAAAAAACTCAGTATTCATGTCACCTTCATAAAGATAGATAGCTCTACTTTTTGAGCCTCCACTATGTCTTCTCCTTGTCAGGTAAAGCCTTGTTCTTTCCCTGAAGATCCTTGAGAGAAATAAATTATTCCTTAGAAAATACCCCATCCTCGTTATTATCAAAAAAACATTTGATGCCTTCTTCCACTTCTTTGAGATCTTTCTTATTTTTTAATCATAAATTTGAGACCACTCAGCTACTAACCCTTTGACCCTTTTCAAATTATTCATGAATTGTTCCGAATCATCTTTGTGTTTGTCAAATTGATTCCATTCCCTAATGAATTGCCCTCTAAATTCCTCTTCAGCTAGCAATGAATTATTAAACTTAAAAGGGGAACTAGGTTTCCTACCTTCATATTCCAATTACTTTTCCCCATACTTTTCTTTTATTTAGATTTAAGTTTAGATCCCCTCCAATTATGATGTTGTCCCTGTTAAAAAACCCCCAATCCGTAAGCCCTTTCTAAAAATGTTTTTTATTACTATAATAAAGGTTGTACAAGTTAACAATTTTATACACCTTCCCTAATTCTATAGACCCGATGTCAATCTCAATACCTGCATTTAAGACATTGGAGGACATTTCTACTAGATTGGCATTCCACCTTAAGACTAACCCTCCTAAACGTTCTTCAAAATCCACCATTTTTTTTATTCATTCTTTTAGAAAGGAAGACAAAAATTCTGCAGTTTTAGAGCCAACACACACAATTTCTTCGAGAAGAAAGACATATGGTTTGTAAATATTTGTTTTGGACTATATTCAATGGTTATTAACTTACACTACTCCCATGGGGATTTTTTCTTCTCATAGCACAATCAAGGGGAAATAAGTCAAGATATAGGAGAAAGAGGTCAAACCATTTCCTCCGGTCGTGTGCCCTCCTCCAGTGAAAAATCGTGTGCCCTCCTCCTCTGCAAATTGTGTTCCCTCCTCCTCTACAAATCATGTTCCCTCCTCCTCTGAAAATCATGTGCCCTAGTCTCTGCAAATTTTGTGCCCTCCTCCTCTACAAATCATGTGTCGTCCTCCTTCTCTCGTCCTCCAAATCCATCCTCCTCTCCAAACCGTGCTCCTCTCCAAACTGTGCTCCAAATCCATCATGGTGGTAGCTTATATCCTGCGCATGAGTGATATAGTGGATGGACTGTGGTGGTATCTTGTTGCCTGCACGCGAGTGTTATAGGCTACATTTTGAAATGTTTTATGTTGTTTTATTTTGGTTTTTATTTATGTTGTTTTTGTTTTCGTTTTTAATTTTGTTTTTTTATATTATATATTATATATATAATATATATTATATATATATTATATATTATATATTATATATATTATATATATAGTATATAATATATAATATACAACCCAACATTGATATACAACTCAAACATGAAGTCATGAGACCTACCTAGGTTGTGGATTTGAACCTGGGTTAGGAGTTGGCATTTTAGAGGTTATGGGTTAATGGGTTAGTGATTTGGAGTCTAGTAGGAGTTAGTGGGTTAGTTGTCAAGAATTAGTGTGTTAGGGGTTGCGAGTTAGTGGATTAGTATTTTTAGCCTATATAATGGGTTTGTGTGTTCAACATTAGGGGTTATTGGTTTATAGGGTTAGCGATTACTAGGTTAGATGTTAGTTGATTCATTGTCATTAGGAGTTAGTAGGTTAGATGTTAGTCAATTAGTTCTCATTGGGGGTTAACAAACAAGTGACCATTAGTGGTTGGGTTTTAGGGGTTATGGATTTCTCTCTTGATGGTTTAGGGATCATTAGGGGATATAAATTTAATTGGTTGGTGTGTTAGGGATATTGGTTAAATCTCAATTAATCATTTAATAGGT
>JZKD02S0867744.1:311404-326785 GCA_000966675.3 Picea glauca
TACATAGGGATGTTATCCCATAACTTTATAATTTTTTCAATAAGAGGCTAAATATATACATTCATATCTTTAACTTGGTACCTACCTAATTATTTGAAAATACACATAGTTATTGCCTTGTAAATATAATAAATTATGTAACAAACAAAACAACTGAAACATTATGTTGAAAACATCATTGTAAAGAAATGCATGGAAAAATCATTTCCAACATTATGTGTTGTTGGACACACCGACCACAATGAGAGGGAGGGGGGGTGAATCAGTGTGGGTCTCTTTTTAAAACATCCCCTTCACAAAAATCCTTAGTTAGCAATCACCAATTACTCATCACTTATTGATGTCATTTATAACCAGTTAAATGTGAACATACATCAACAACATATACCAACAACAAATATCATCAATAAGTCATCAGAACAAGGAACACAAATAACACAATATGTATGTACAATTTTCTTTTTATTACGGACTACAATCCTTGGGTTATCAACAACAGCTGAATAGAGTTACAACTCCACAAGAGCACCAACTCTACAATGCAAGACTCAGCTTACACAACTCAGCACCAATTGAGAAGAGGAATCAATCCTCAACAAATACCAATCTTTCAACAGGTATGGGACCTTTCAGTAGTGCATCACACATATGTACACTCCCTACCAGTAGTACATCTCACATATGTACATGGCTAGTCTGTACTACAACCTACGTGTTCCTTCTAATTAATTAGGGTTTTATCTCTATGAAAAACTCATATCCTTTATAGCCTTCAGTCACATCTACTTATGTATTTCATTGTCCAATATGAACCATAACCAATCACAACACATCTATGCTCTCCCACAACTTACTCATGCTCCTCAACCATACAATATGAATGCTACTTAATCATGTTTAGGAAACTAGTATACTATGGAAATCATATCAGTACTGAACCATAAGAGTGTTTCTCACTCTATCAATCAACCAACATAACCATATCACAACAGGCATACCAGGAATTATTTAAGAATTCACCATACAATAAGTAAGAGTATCTATCAAGACAGCTATGTAACCATACCAGAGTTTCTATGAAAGATCCAAGCCCATAGAATGCAGAGGAACTTGCTTCAGACTTCGAGAACCTTGTATCAGCTCACACTCAAGTCTCCATTAGCGTCCATGAGAACTTGAAATCCCTCTTGTTAGCACTAGAAGTCACTCTCCGATTGCAGAGAGAGTAATCCCAATACCCATCAGAGTTTTATATGTCACGGGTTGGTTTTATATGAGGTCAAATGAGCGTAGACTCGATATGATATTGTTTTAACTTAGAAAAATAGGCCAGAAATGCACAGGGAAGTGAGGGCCACAACTAACTTCAGTCAGGAAAATGAGTTTAAATGTGAGTAGAGGAAAGAATTAATGAGAAAGGTGAACAAGAATGCTATGGGCATCAGGCCTTCCAACAGCTCAAAGAAGTAAATATTAGACTCAATATCACTCTTGAGCTCAAACCTTAGACACTGCAATATGTCCAAACGACACAACTTCAGCAACAAAATGATCAAACCTCCATCATCCTGCAACTACAATGACTCGATTGGATCTTCCATGCCCGAGCCATCTAGTGTAAGAGGGACAACATAGGGAATTGAGTAAAACCGATCACGATGTAACTATAATCAAACCTACATTATAAAAACATAACAATCCTTGGTTGGATCATCCATACCCAAGTGTTTCAACACAACTGAACAAAGATATGGAAATAAGATGACTTCTATTAGTATGATAGTCTCAAATCAAAATACACAACCAAAGCTTCATAAAAAACATTACAATTGGGAGCCTAGCTCAACCATCAACCATTCAAAAATATCAAAATGACTCCATGCTAAAACCTTCGATTTGTGAAACCACGAATCCTTGGATATGGTGCCACACGTCCCTCTGAATTAGACGTTTCCTACTAATTTTAGTGTTTCAAGAAGGACCTGTAGACGAGCCAACTTGCTAATAGTCCTTTTGAGCTTTCCATTTATGGGGTAAACAATGTTCAACCATCACTCCCCAACTTCATTAACAATCTTTCTCAGGGTCTGGATAGGCCTGAGTCAACTCAACACCTAGAAACATGATGGCCTTACCCTGATCTTGGTCATCTGTATCTACGTTGGATGCTAACGAGGATCTAGCAAAAAAAACATGAAAGCTGACTGGATGGTGACCAGGTGGGAGGCTGTGGTGACAAAAATATGACTGAGAATACGTGGGCATCAACATGAAGGAGATGAGGCAGAAGAATGAGGATATGTGTTAACATTGGGATCCATGGGGGATAGAGTCCTCCCTGTGAGGCTCTAAGAACTCTTTTTCCAGTTTCAGTGCCTTAGTATTGGGCTATGGAGTCATGCTCAAAAACATCCTGCTGAGGAATCCAGGCCCACCCACACACTATTCTTCTTACAGACATAAAGAAAACACACCTTCCCCTAATAGATCTTATTTATGTACAAAAACCTAAGCTAACTGATTTTTACAAAGCACTAGGTGAAAGAAAACTTCCACCATAGCCACCTAGACTATCTGACAATATGATCCTGTTCTTTATGGTAGAGAATCCACAAAAGGCTAAGGAAGTATGACAACAAAACAAGGACATGGATTGGAACACTGACTATACCCCCATGGCTAAGGTAAATAAATCTGCAGGCTCCAATGCTTTTCTAAAACACAACTCCATATATAATCCCACAGGGTCACAAAATTTATAATCATGGGAGCTCAAATGGTAAGAAATTAACTCCTGTCTTTTATTACGACTCACCCATTGTGTGATATTCTTAGAGTGCACAAGTGGGTGGAGAACTGATGCAGGATGGTTGATACCAGGTGATACCTGCTCAATTACAGGTTCTAGATAGGAGATAAACTGCCTACTAAACTCCTCCTTTACATGTTTCTCTGTGTTTTTGGCGAGTCTAGGATAACTTATTTCCACTCGATGCTTTTCCTTAATTAATAAAGGAAAAGGATCTATAGTGTAGTCTTGGAAACCTTTCATAACACCATACTCGCCTGTGCGTATTGGTGAAGTAATGCAATTTGAAAATTTCAGAAAATGTGAAATGTATCACTCCATGTATATGGCCACAGGATCATGAATAATGTGATAGAATCCTGGCTACTTTAGAAGACCAGGATGCTCCTCTATAAAATTCTATTTGTTTGCAAATAAATGCCCTCCTTTTTCTTTTGAAACCAACTCTTGATCATCAACAGTTGGCGTCTCTTCTTCATAAGAATGGTCACAAGATAAAGGTGCAGCAAGATTTAGAACATCATAACTATGATCAGCTAAGAACATACAGTTATCTATGCAATCAACCACTGCTACATGCTCAAAATGTTATGGAAACTGATCATAAGATTGATATGGATTCCTACCCATAGAAAAATATGCAAATGTTGAAGAACCTTGTTCCCACTGTGAATCATACCTACTTCCTTGTTGTTGTTCCAGATCTGATTCATATTCACTATCTTCTTACTTAGAATCTGAAATAGATTGACTGTCTTCTTGCTCATGTACATGAAACTTTTCGAGAAATGCCTACCTATGAACCCACTTTCTATCCTTGCTATTCTCTTCGACCCCTACAACATCTTCAAACATATGTATTAACAATGAATATTTCCTTTCTCTCAGGAGAAGGACAAGCTCTGGATGTTGATCCATGACATAGTACACCATGGTAGCAGTCTCTATGGGTCTGATCTCCACAGGCATTCTATGATAAATGATGTAAAACCTCCTGTTGAAGATATCCAAGGCTTCCTCTTCCCCTCTCCTCAAGGAATTAAAATGAAACCAATATTGATCAAGGGATTTGTTCTCACCCCAACACTTTAAAAAATCATGGCATAGCTCGTTCCAAGAACCAATAGAACCGGCCTCCATACATCTAAACCACACAACAACATCTCCAGAAAGGGAATGTGAGAAAAACCTCATGGAAACATCATTATGAACGATCTCAAACTGATCAATAAAGTTCTCAAAGGCCCCCAAGTTCCTCTCAGATGTAACATGATCCTCCCCAGAAAATCGAGGAAGATACTCAAAGGAACCAAGAGGATAAGGGTTAAGGTGATATGGAAGCCTCAGAGGTTTAAACAACTTATTGTTGATTTTAATTTGAAAAGCAGTGGGTTGATCATGAGGATTAACAAGTTGGTGGCAAGTCTCATTCGGAATAGCAGAGGGTAATGATATTTGAGAATAATGTGAATTATTTGCAGCCTCCTCAAGGCTACAAGGGTGATTAATTTCGAGAGGAGATGCAATACAGGTCTCACTTTTATGAATAGGCTGAGGTGAAGACACATGATCGACATATACAATATAAGAAGAGGGCATGTCTTCTTCTTCCAAGGAAGTACGAATGAAGGAAGGCTTATTGTCATTTGAATATACAAAAAAGAGGATAATCCTCTTTATATGTGAAGGGAAAGAGAGAAATGAGATGATAAATAAGAATAGGACTTCATGAAGAAAACTCATAGACTGATACCTGGTATTTCCCTTCGGTATGGTCATTTTTATATCAATAGGATCCTCCCCAGTGGAGTATTTGATGGTGGATTTGCCAGGTGAAAGTTGCAATATTCAATGGTTCTGATATCTAATGCACCTTCAGAATCAGAAGCTCTTTGTCGTTCTCCCAGGGAAGATATATTCACTTTCATCCCCGACAACGATGCCATAAATGTTAGCACTAGAAGTCACTCTTCAATTGCAGAGAGAGTAAGCCCACTACCCATCATAGTTTTATATGTCACAGGTTAGTTTTATACGAGGTCAAATGGGCGCAGACTCAAGATGATATCATTTTAACTCAGAAAACTAGGCCAGAAATGCATAGGGAAGTGAGGGCCACAACTAAATTTAGTTAGGAAAATGAGTTTAAATGTGAGTAGAGGGAAGACTTAATGAGAAAGGTGAATGATACTGTTATGGGCATCAGGCCTTCCAACAGCTCAGAGAATAAAATCTCAGACTCAATATCACTCTTGAGCTCAAGCTTCAAACACTGTAATATGTCCAATTGACACAGCTACAACAACAAAATGATCAAACCTCCATCATCCTCCAACTACAATGAATCGACTAGATCTTCCATGCTTGAGCCATCTAGTGTAAGAGGGAAAAGACAACATAGGGAACTGAGTAAAACTGATCATGATGAAGCTATAATCAAACCTACATTATAACAACATAACTATCTTTGGCTGGATCATCCATACCTGAGTGTTTCAACACAATAGAACAAAGAGATGGAAAGAAGCTGACTTCTATTAATCTGATAGTATCAAATAAAAGTACACAACCAGAGCTTGATAAAAAACTTTACAATTGGGATCCTAGCTCAACCATCGACCATTCCGAAATATAAAAATGACTCCATGATAAAACCTTTGATTTGCCAAACCGCGAATCCTTGGATCTGTTGCCATGCGTCCCTCTAAATTAGACGGCTCCTACTGATTTTTGGGTTTCGAGAGGGACCTGTAGACGAAATGACTTGTTAACAGTCCTTTTGAGATTTCCATTTATGGGGGAAACGATGTTCAACCACCGCTCCCCAACTTCATTAACTGTCTTTCTCAGGGTTCGGATAGGCTTGAGTCAACTCAGCACCCGGAAGCGTGACAACCTTACCCTTCTCTTGGCCATCTGGATCTATGTTGGATGATGATGAGGATATCATGCAAATGACATGAATGCTAACTGGATGGCGACCAGGTGGGAGGCTGTGGTCACAAAAAGACAAATGAAAATACATGGGCGTCAACGTGTAGGAGCTGAGGCGGAAGAACAAGGATATGTGTTAACACCTCTCTTACTCAAAATGGATCTTCAAGCTATGCTCAAGAGATGATTTTCACAAGAGACCTTTTCTTCTTATTTATACTCTCCAAGTAGCTTCCTTAGAAGCATCTTCTAGGCCACTTTGTCCACATAGTCACCTATGCCCAACTTTTCCCAATTTGCCACTTGTCCATGTATCCAATAGGCACTTGACCACTTAGCCCATTTTCCTCATTTTAGGGTTAACCTTCTTATAACCACTTTCCATAATTAGAAATTTATCTGTTTACTTTATTATTTAAATAATCCTCTTTGACTTTGCCACTTCACTTTATTATTTAAATAATCCTCTTTGATTTTGTCACTTCACTTTAATATTTAATTAATCCTTTTTGACTTTGTCACTTTATCATTTAAATAATCCTCCTTGACTTTGTCACTTCACTTTATTATTTAAATAATCCTCTTTGATTTTGTCACTTCACTTTATTATTTAAATAATAATCTTTGACTTTGTCACTTTACTTTATTATTTAAATAATCCTATTTGATTTTGTCACTTCACTTTATTATTTAAATAATCTCTTCCTTGCAATCACTTTGACTTCTTTGACCTTTTGGGGCTTCAAGCCAACATATGAGGGTCCTCCAACTTCGTAAGGCCATAACTCTCAAACCGTGAGGAATTATGTGACGTTCCACATACCACCGGAAATGACTTGACAAGCACTATCCATATAGGATAGTTTCAATGAAAAATTCACTGATATTCATCTCATTATTCCACAATTAATCATTGTTTCTCTAACCATACTACTAGGATAACTCAACCACAAAGAGTCTTCCCGTTAGGGCTTTCACCATAAGGGGACCACTTTGGAGTTCACCGAAAAGTGTCTTCCCATGAGGGTTTTCACCATAAAGGGACCACTTTGGAGTTCATACATTTGTAAAACCACGACCTTTGGAGTTCACCGCAAAGTGTCTTCTCGTGAGGGATTTCACCATAAGGGGACCAATTTGGAGTTCATCCATTTATAAAACCATGAAAAGACAATAATGCGTCATATTTACATCAATCCAATTACAAATCATTGATCCATATTCATATATTCATACAAATATGACTCCTCTTGACATCAATCCATTGACATCAAGGTCAATACATGATCCATCAATCAAGGTCAATATACTATGAAAATACATCATTCCTTTGACATCAATCCTTTGGCATCAATGACAACATGGTCCAACAATCTCCCCCTTTGGCATTGATGAAAATACCAAAATTGATTTTAACACCAATCATTGATGGAAACTTGTAGACAAGGCATTACTCTACATCAATAGGCATCTCAATCACATCAATGTGACTATTTTCTCCCCCTTTGACATCAATGACACAGGGTCATTCTCCCCTTGGGGATGCTCCCCCTGTATGAACTCTCCTTGGGGCTACTCCCCCTATCTGAATGCCTTTGATATTCCTATGAATAATCTCTCCCCTTTTGAACAAGGTATATCACTATGATGTAATGCTGAAGATATATAGCTCATGATCCCCCTGTGACCATCGCTCCCCTTGGAACTATGCCTATGTTTTCTTTCTCCAAGTATAGGTCTCTTTTTCAAGTATTTATCTTTGCATTTGATAAATATCTCCTCCTAAAATCATGGGAAGAATAATGACCCCCCCTATGGGTATGTCTCCCCCTATCTTCTCAGCAATATGAACATATTCTGCCACTGCAATATGCTTCTGCTGCAAATGCTACTGCTCAATCAGAACATATATCAACTGCTCCTTATATGATGATCCTTGGACATGTCCATGCATTAAACTCATGCCATAACATACATCATTAAGAAAAATAAATTTCAACAATGAATAGAGAATCATGAAAAAAACATCAACCAAGTACATCATGTGCCAACCATGCACAATACCCATTTACATCAACCATGTATATCACCACCATACATACAAAAATTATGTATGCTAAAATGTAATCATGAAAACCTACAACAAACATGATATACCCTCAAACAAGCCATGCCAGACCCTACAACACAGATTTATATCATCATACCATGTTGCAACTCATGTGCACAACCCTTTTCCCAAGGCTCTTTATCACAAATACATGGCCTACTGCACAGAGATCTTGCTTATGTATGCAACCTATTCATAGGTCAACTAGCATATGTACATGGTTGTTACCATTGTAGTTTGTGTATGCTTCTGAAGATAACAAACTTGAGCTTCCCTTAAGGCTTCCATTCTATTCTGATTGTTCATCTTTCTTCACCCACTTTTGAAGGTTACCTAGCTTCTCAAAACTTGAGCTCTGAGCTTCCATATTTTCAAAAATGTCTTCCTTCCAAACTTCATTCCTTCTTCTAGTCATGATATATGAAGTCCTCATCATGGACTTTCTTCTTGTGTTCCATTAATCCTGGGATTTGTGGCCAAATCCACTATAGCTGTAGCATCTCATGGTGTGACAATGAGAAGCAATATGTCCTACTTGATTACATCTCCAACACCTTAGGGTGTTATGAAATATTTCACTATATTTCCTTGCATAATATCTACATTTCAAATATTTGTGACCATATTCATTACATGAGTAACATTGACCATGAAAAACATTTTCATACATTTTATTTGGTGTCCATCTTGAAGGTGTCTTGAATTTTCTTTGAGATGTAAGGATGGATTCCTGATGTCTTCCTTGCTTTGTTCTTTCGAAACTTTCCTTTCCTTGTATAGATGGTTGACTTGCAACATTATTTCCATCCTTTGAGAGTGAGGGACTTACCTCATGCTTCTTTGAGGTGATTTATTCAACATGTGTAGCTTCTTTGTTTTATCCAAGACCTAATTTATCATTTGGTGATCTTTGAATATCCACGATCTCATTCAAGATTGTTGAGTTATTCAAGAACTTGTTTGAATTCTCTACTTTCTTTCTAAGATCAACAAATTCAGCTTCCAACTTATGACATGACTCTTCCTTTTCATTTACTTTAATCTTTAGTAATTCATCTACCCTTTTGGCTTCTTCAATTTGGGTCTTGAGATGGACATTAACTTCAAGACTTTTTATGATCTCATCATATAGCTTCTAATTCTCTTCTATTTCATTCTTTAGTCTTTTGATCTCTTCTTCTTTCTCTTCTAATTGAGTCTTTTTACTTTGTTCTTGTTCCCTGAGGATTTCCTTTAACTTCAAGATATGCCTTTGATTCTTTTTAAGAAACTTTTTAGTGTTCTCAGAAAGATAACTATATTATATGTAACAATTGTCATAGTTGTATTCAAATAGACCCCATTCAAATTTCCTTTTAAGATCTAATAGTTCTTCTTCTACTTCTTCCATGGAATAACTATCATTTAATTCTACATAAACTATCTCTAGATTTTCTTCTTCACTTGTAGAGAAATATTCAACATCATCACATTTTGAAATATTGCAATTGGGGGTTTTTGGAGATTCTTTACCTTCATTGATCTTGATAGAATTGTCTTCAAGGTCTTCCTTTTTTCCAGCATAATCACATTTAGAATCATTGCAAATAGATGATTTTGGATATTCTTTACTTTCATTTTTCTTGATGGAGTTGTCTTTAAGGTCTTCCTTTTTTCTTTGGTATGTCTCCTCTAGCTTTAGCCATAGATCCTTGGCAGAAGTGAATTGTCCCATGATATGTTTGATAGAACTTGAGAGTCCACTAAGAATGGTCTTAAGATCCAATGCATCATTCTTCTTCTCTTCCCTTTGATATGCAAACTTTGAATTGTTCTTCAAAGGAACTGATCCACCAATAGATGATTTCCAAACACCTGCTCCTATTTCCTTCAAATGCACCTTCATTTCTATTCTCCATGTAGAATAGTTTTCCTCATCAAGGATTCAAACTTCATCATCCATTTGTCTATCCATGGATCTCCTCCAAGATTGTTAAGTCTTATAGTGAAGGCATGTTCTGATTCCAAATGTTGGACACATTGACCACACTGCGAGGGGGGGGGGGTTGAATCAGTGTGGGGCTCTTTTTAAAACTTCCCCTTCACAAAACTCCTTAGTTAGCAATCACCAATTACTCATCTCTTATTATTGTCATTTATAACCAGTTAAATTTGAACATACATCAACAACATATACCAACAACACATATCATCAATAAGTCATCACCACAAGGAACACAAAGAACAAAAGTTGTATGTACAATTTTATTTTTATTACTTACTACAATCCTTGGGTTATCAACAACAACTGAATAGAGTTACAACTCCACAAGAGTGCCATCTCTATAATGCAAGACTCAGCTTACAAAAATCAGCACCAAATAATAAGAGGAATCTATCCTCAACAGATACCAATCTATCAACAGGTACATGACCTATCAGTAGTGCAACACGTGTATGTACACACCCTACCAGTAGTACAACTTGCGTATGTACACTACCAGTCCGTACTACAATTTGTGTATGCCTTCTGAGTAATTAGGGTTTTCTCTCTATGAAAAACTCGGATCCTTTACATCCTTTCGTCATATCTAATTATGTCTTTCATTGTCCAATTTGAACCATAACTAATCATAGCACATCTATGCTCTCCCACAACTTAGTCATGCTCCTCAACCATACAATATGAATGCTACTTAATCATGTATAACAAACCAATATAATATGGAAATCATATCAGTACTAAACCATAAGAGTGTTTCTCACTCTATCAATCAACCAACATAACCATATCACAACAACCATACTAAGAATGCCTTAAGAATTCACCATACAATAAGCAAGAGTATCTATCAAGACAACTATGTAACCATACCAGAGTTTTTATGGCATATATGATCCCATAGAATGCAGATCTAGAACTCGCTTCAGACTTCAAGAACCTGGAATCAAATCACACTCAAGTATCCATAGGCGTCCATGATAACTTGCAATCCCTGTCTTACTCAGATTAGATATTCAATCTATTCTCAAGAGATGATTTTCACAAGAGACCTTTGCTTCTTATTTATACTCTCCAAGTAGCTTCTTTAGAAGCGTTGTTATAGGCCACTTTGTCCACATAGCCACTTTGTGGACATAGTCACCTATGTCCAACTTTTCCCAATTTTCCATTTGTCTATGTATCCAATAGCCAATTGACCACTTAACCCATTTTCTTCATTTTAGGGTTAACCTTCTTATAACCACTTTCCATAATTAGAAAGTTCTCCATTTAATTTATTATTTAAATAATCCCCTTTGACTTTGTCACTTAACTTTATTATTTAAATAATCCTCCTTGACTTTGTGATTTCAATTTATTATTTAAATAATCCTCTTTGATTTTTTCACTTCACTTTATTATTTAAATAATCCTCTTTGACTTTGTCACTTCACTTTATTATTTAAATCATCCTCTTTGATTTTGTCACTTCACTTTATTATTTAAACATTCCTCTCTGACTTTGTCACTTCACTTTATTATTTAAATAATCCTCTTTGATTTTGTCACTTCACTTTATTATTTAAATAATCTCTTATTTTCAAGCACTTTGACCTCTTTGACCTTGTGGGGCTTCAAGCCAACATATGAGGGTCATCCAACTTTGTAAGGCCATAACTCTCAAACCGTGAGGAGTTATGTGATGTTCCGCATACCACCGAAAATGGATTGACAAGGAATATCCATCTAGGATAGTTTCACTGAAAAATTCAATGATATTAATCTCATTATTCCACAATTAAGCATGGGTTATATAACCATACTACTAGGATAACTCAACCACAAAGTGTCTTCCCATGAGGGCTTTCACCATAAGGGGACCACTTCGGAGTTCACCGCAAAGTGTATTCCCATGATGGATTTCACCATAAGGGGACCACTTTGGAGTTCATCCATTTTTACAACCATGACCTTTGGAGTTCACCACAAAGCGTCTACCCGTGAGGGCTTTCACCATAATGGGACCACTTTGGAGTTCATCCATTTTTACAACCATGACAAGACAATAATGAGTCATGTTTACATCAATCCAACTACAACTCATTGATCCATATTCATCTATGAATACGACTATGACTCCTCTTGAAATCAATCCATTGATATCAAGGTCAATACATGATCCATCAATCAAGGTCAATATACTATGAAAAGACATATTTCCTTTGACATCAATCCTTTGGAATCAATGACAACATGATCCAACATGTGTTCTCTCTTTATTGACATCCAAAGAGGAAGGTTATTGTTTATATAAAAAAGGCCACACCAAGTAAATAGACCCAATCTCTCCAAATGGATTGACACCATCAACTACTAATGAAATCCTAACATTATGAGGTTCTTATTTAAAAATTGTCTAATTTTCTTCAATCTCCCTAAATTCATAACCATCTATAGAAATTCATAAAACACCATATTCACTTCTCTTCCATGCACAATAATTCATAAATTGTGCTACGTTTTTGCACATGAACAATCATTCAAAATGTAGAACTACAGGAATATGATGAAGGACCTTTATGGGGAACCTTAATTTTTACTCGATTGGTTCGAAATCTACAAATTACACATTGAGGAAATTCCATATTTATTTCACATTGTCCATAATATATAATATGATTATCAGGAGATGCATCAATAGCTTGATACTTCAATCCCATATATTTCATCATGGTAGACAATCCTTCATATGTGTCAGGTAAATTATTTGAAAATGGTAGGATAAAGTCACTTAACAATGTAAAAAAAAAAAAAAAAAAGTATTGTGATGAATGCTTGTTAATATTGTATTCTTTCTACAATTAATACTAAAAAGTGAAAAAAAAAGTTAGTCATGTTTGAAGAATTATATTTCATACTTTAGGATCTACATGAGATAGATGTTTGACAAACCATTTAATACCTTTAAGTTCATCAACAACAATATAGTAAAGAGAAGATTTGTCCTCAAGCCTTCATGTAGGGGTTTTCATTCCTTATCAATCAGGGGGAAGTGATGAATATCATTAATGTTATCATCCATTGGAGAAAAGGTGTTGTGGATCAATCTATTTGTCTCATCATTCTCAATCATATCGATATCATTTTATTCCATATGATTAATATCATCTCCATCTGCTCTATCTCCACTATCTCATTCACAATTATTTCTACTACAATTTGGATCATTCTTAGGCATTCCTATCCTTGAATTATTTGTGTTTGTAATTGTAACATACAAAACGATCCCTATACACTGTTGATATGGGGGGGTACTTAAAATTTCATTTCTACCGACTATATATTTTTCTCTGTTAGCTCTCATACCAAGATCTATCATATTCCCAACCTTCTTGCTACGATGAGATGCACATTATTATAGCTCTGATACCATATTAATTGATTGTAATACTGATATTTTAATTAATTCATACAAAATAATAGTGAAAGATCATACATATGAACAAAACAATAATTCATTCACAACATAAAAATAGTAATTCAACATAACTACACATAACAACATATACACTTATCTCTTGGGAATAATTAACCAATTAGTTTTAGATGAAGGACACTCAACTAAAAATAAACCATAGGTTTTTTTGCATGTGATATTTCTACAATAGGTCACCCCTGAGATGAGGCTATGAGTCAACAAGGATGAATTTCCTATGGCTAGCTCTAATCCTGTCTCTTAGCCCATTTCTAGAATTTACAATTTGCTCATTCTCACAACAATATTGATACACCATCTCTCTTTCCTCTTCATCTTGTAAAACCAAAGGAATGAAATCCCCTTCTCTTAGATGTATTTCCTTGGGCTATTCCACTTCCTTACTAGGGCTCTAGTATACACTAGCTAGGAAATATAATTTCTTAGAATTTCAAGGATTTTGAGCTATAATTTATCTTTCCCAATGAAAACCATGTCCCTCTCACAAGATTACCATTTCCTTGTGGTTCATGGGAACAATTTCCATATTTTATCACATCCATAATGATTCATTAGAGTCATGGAAGAAATCATTCAACCCACACATAGAATCTTATACCACATCTTCCAAAGGAAGAATGGCATAATTCCCTTTTCGTGCCTCTAAACTTTGGCATATATTTGCATGCTAGTATTGTACCATGTGGCTTCCTAATACGATCATGTATCTCCACCCATATTGTCATTAGTTATAGTGTTTGATATTGGGGGCTGTGGCTAGGGTTCTTCTCCTAGCCATAGCCCAAACTGTAGTGACTTTACTCTGCTCTTCCTCGGTGTCTCCATCTTCTTTCAGGGTTGTGCGATCATGGATCTGACCCGACAGCTTCATTTTTTCACTGTCCAGTATTCTTTTCCTATTGCAGTTGCTTTTCATTCCTGGATTTGCGTTCTTTCCACGTTTTTCAGATCTTATCGGTGCCAGATCCGGACTATTTTTCTTCTCTTCCTTTTTTGTTGTGCTTTCAGAGTGTAATATCCCTAGGACAAACCCAATTGCAAATGTAAATGAAAACATACTTAAGTTGGTGAGTTGTTTGATATAATTTTGTATACACCTTTCATGGTATAGTGTGCACATGTACTAGACAGTAGAATGATGAAGTGTGCACATTCCCGGATATTGCATGCAGTAACTTAAGTGCGTGCAATATTGAGGCCAGCAAGCCTTTGTGTATATGCTATGTTATATAGGCTGGTGAGTTGTTTTGTCATGATTAGGTAGAAGATCCTAGATGTTAAAGGCCAATGCGCCTATTTTTGTATATATCTCATGATTAATATAAAATACATCACTATGTGTAGACCGACCATGATAAAAGAGATGGGGGACTAAAATCCACTAGTGAGGGAAAGGGTGGGGGATAAGCTAAGGAGCTTAAGCCAAAAATTAATATTATATGAATATTTCTTAAATAATAACGTATGGATAATTATTTTATCCTAAGTTCTAAAGTTGGGGACAAGTAGGCCAAAGTAGCTCCCAACATGACAAGTGTCAAGTTGGTGACATGCATACATATTGTTGAGACTTAGTTCATTTCCTATCATCTTCTCCATAATTCTTTCCATCATTAAGCAATGAATCCATGACCATTCAAAACATTGATTTATACTCCATACCTTCATATCACTGTACCTAAACTGTATTCATATCCATATTCGTTTTGGGTAGTTCGTTAGCTTGCGAGATGAACTGAAGAGGCGGGTGTTGATGGGCAAAATTGTTCGTCCGTCAATTGAGAGAGTGGAACCGTTCCAGGGTTGTCTAAATAAACCAAGCCGTTTGGAATCAACCACCCTCACGGGTTTAACGGCTCCGTTGGCCGCTCTAAAGTCTCCTAAGAAAAACCAAAGATAAAACTAAACTAAACTAACTAATCTAACTAAAACAATAAAACAAACTAAAACTAATTAAAAGAAACTAAACTAACTAAAACTAAACTAATACACTAATCTAATTAAAACAAACTACTAAATGAAACTAAAACTAAATACAAATTACACTAACTATTCTACTAATTACTATT